>JAPYYW010001648.1:0-26841 GCA_030522545.1 Cremastinae sp. A BG-2022a
AGAAGATCGGTATAAATTTTGAAAAAATTCTGTCTCAAAAAAATTCAAGTGATGATTTTACATTTAGTTAACACGTACAGCCAAATCGCTGAATGGACTCTCACGCGACTCCTACCTTAAAGTGAAAAAACTGTAATACGTATTAAATCTTAAAATTGTATAAAACGCAGATTTTAATATACTGATTAACGATTATCCAATAAATATAAAAAATTATGTTTGGTTTTTATATGAAAATGTATGCTTTAAAGAGGACGTACATTTGTTTTACGATAAAAATGGATTTATAAACACAAGATGGAGAAACTCTTGAGTAGTGACGTCACGTGCCGTGATATATTGGTGTAAATATTTGATGAGAGAGCGTAGGTATTTTGCAGTAGACTTTTTGATCAAATGAAAATAGTAGAATTATTGGAAGTTGATACATTTATGAGTAAAGATTTTTTTGAAATATCCATTTTCGATTCAAGAGTATATATAGTGATATTTTAAAATAGAGAATAATTGTATAGTGAATAATGGCTAAAAAATTGAAATAAAAATTGAACTCCACTTAAACATGTACAAATTTTGCAGAGATTTAGAAAAAAAAATTGAAAAAAGGGTGAAATGTCTGAGAAAGGGAGTAATTATGAAAAATATAAAGAAAATAAAGAATATAGGGCAGTTAACCCTATAGGACCCCACACAGGGATTTCCTAAACCTCAGAAAATTGTTACGGTTTTGGAATTTCGAAAGTTTTGCTCTTTCAATCGCATTTTTTTTCTGCAAAAATATGAGATCCTTTTCCAGTAGCTCATTGCATTTTTCAGGATTTGAACGATGAAATGAGAAAAAATAAACTTCTGTACGATAAATAATGGGTCAGCTAGTTCCAATTTAAAGTGCTGGGGTTAGAGTAACCCCAAAGTGGCTCTTAGGGTTGATAAACAAGAATATATTATATTATTTTAATAAATAATAGAATTAGTAGTTTAATATTATAAATATTTGAGGGTGCATGTGCAGTCAAATCTGCATTACATCTATTTGTTTTTTCAAGCTCTTTTTTATGCGCAATCAATAATGGCAATAAATTTTATTGTTCAAATAGTGATTTAAAGTATAAAAATAGTGTAGATATGAATACATTTCTACAGTGTGAAGTAAAATGAAGACCTGATTTCACTACTCGAGACACAGACATTTTGTGCAGCCAGCCAATTAAAACAACGCAATTTCAAATGCCCTGAATACGAGAAAATTCAATCCAGAATATTTCCGTAGAAACATCGGCAACGATGGGTTTTTTTTCGTAGAGAGATCGAGAATAACTTTATTGTTATAGAAAACACTTTTTCTTGCAATTTGATCGACTTCCGGTTAAAGTAACACAGGATTTTATGTAATCTTGAATGCCAATTATTTGCTTCAAATCAACTGTAAAATTGTTTTATTTTTGTATATAAATTTGAATCTCAATGAAAATTATGACAATAAAAATAATGGGTACACATCCATAAATGGCAGTTTGATCAATGGATTTTATATAGAGAAGCTTCCTTAATTTCATTCTTTATTATCTTCTTTAAATGATTGAAAACCATACTTTATTCTTTTTCCAATAGATTCATCGTATTTCACACTTTATTATCGGTTTTTGATTCGCTATAAAAGTGGAATTTTGTCAAATTTGGGCATACGTCCTCAAATATATTATTTTTGTAAATAATAGTTAAGAAAACAAAAAGACGTGAAAAAAATAAAATTTCGTATACTATATAATGTAAGGTTGAGCTCGATAAAAAAAAAGGAGATTGTAATTTAAAAAAGCGATGTTTTCGATTGAATTGTTTCAGATGAGCGGCAAGCGGACGCGGAGCTTCAAATGCGCGGTGCATCATCGTGATCGCGAGGTCTGCTCGGAGAACGATTTCCACATACTCGCGAGCGAGCCGCCTCTCTTCGAGAGGTAAGAGTATAGGCGCCACCCACACACACACCCGCGAACGAGGAGCGTGTCCGGTCGGCGTGCTCTCGTTCGCAGCGCTAACAATTGTCCCCGGCGTCGTGTGTACACCTTATTATTACTCCTGTTATTATAATCGTAAAAATTTGTCGATGCACGTACGGCGTGCGAAGGAGCTTTTGCAGGTATGCGACAATCGATAGCTATATGCAGCCTCCTTCCCTCGATTGGCAGATGTGACCTCCCCCACCCGTGAGCCCTTCAACGATACTCCGCCAATCGGGCTACGTCCCCGTTCACGACCTTTATTCTCTCCCCAATACAAATATCCCATACAGACGAATTTTTCCCTCTACGAGATCCTTTTTATTTCTACGTACACATATTTATATATGTATCGCGATGTACAGTTGCGCGCGATTCGTATGTCGGAATTTACGTGTATCGAGAGCAAGCGGGGGCTACGCGACATTCGCGTTACCTACGTGTATGCAGTTTGTCTCGGTTTTTACACACCCACGGCTTTTATGAGAGAGGTAAGGAAGAAGAGCGCTGCCGGCTGCGTCACGACAGTAGCGACGACAGTGGCGAATGGTGGTGGTACGTCGAGTATCGCTTTCTCTCTCCTTCACGCGCTCTCCTCTTTTTTCGCTCTCTCTTTCTCCCCTCTCCCCTTTCTCGCCGCTTTTTACTTCCCCCTCCCGTGTGGCGCGCACGGTATCTCCCGCGGGGCCGCAAGAGTTAGTCAGTCACTCAGGTTCGAGGTTCGATCGTGCTTTCAGTAAGGCCCGTGGCGCCCTCGAAGCAGGGACCGGCTTTTCGAGCGCACCGTTCGCGCGCGCGTCGAACGAGATACCGCACTTGTCGTGTGCGTCCTGTCGCGATCGTCAAATGTTTTCTTTCTCCAGCATTGTTGGCGTCAGCGCGGAAAATAAATCCGTTCGCCGGTGACTGGCGCAGAGTTAACAGAGTTTGTTTTTGTTTCTACGATCGGTCGGTGTCGACGGTCGGCGAGACGACGGGGTAAAACGGCGTTATCCCCGCATTCTCGATTCGATATGACAATAATGAGAAGATTCGCACCGTTGTCTCGGAATTTCGTGCCGAACAGTGCCAACGCGTGTGCGACCGAGGAAGAGACGACGGTGAAGGAGAGAAGGGAGAGGATCCCCGCGAAGGATCGATCATGATGACAGATCGAAGATATTGACTGACGTTTTTTTTTCTCTCTCTCTCCTCTTCCCCGTTTTCGCCCCGTCGCGAATTTTCGCGTGTTCGCGCTCCCTTTGCGCTCGCGTCCTCGTTCCTCCATCCATCCCCCCAGAGAGTTTCAAGGGCACAGTGAAAAAACATGTGTGTCAACGTGAAGTTTCCGAGTGAGGAAAAAATGAAGAAGAATCGCGACTGTATCGTCGCTACGGTGACAAGTGCAACGTCCAACTTGGAAACGCCGGTTCTAGCCGTACCGTCGCCTTGTACCGGCACTGCCGTTGTGACTCTTGATAATTCAATCCTTCCAACCGATTCATCCAGGCCTCGACACACCTCGATCATGTAAATATTTCGCCCAACAAACCACCACCCCTCTCTTCTTCCCCTCTTCTCGTCTTCTCTCGCCGCTGACATTCTTTTTCTTTCTTTCTCCGTTCCTTCACTTCTTCCTCCTTTACTTCTTCTTCTTCTTCTTCTTCTTCTTTTGCTTCTTCTTCTTCTCTTTTTATTTTATCATTAAAATACGCGCACGTCATCCACCACGTTGCCAGACGAGCTTTCTCATTTTTCTCCTTTTTTTTTTTCGTTTACTTCGAGCTTTCGCACGCCGTTCCACGATTCTCGTGTGTGTTTTTTTTTCTCTCAAACACGGAAAGAGTTGAGGATATTTTTAGATTATTCGAACGGATGTCGAATTTTTCAAAAACTCAGTTACTCGCGCTCTCGTCTCTGTAAACATTATTCGCGAACATTGTATCGCGCCTCGTGTCAAGATCGGGAGTCATTATATAGGAGCGTGCAGAAAAAATTCTTTAATCGAGTTAACGAATCACGCGAATTTCCCCGACAGATTTAGGACGAAAGCTCGCTCGTATCGGGGAAAAAAAGCGCGGCCGATGAAAGACTTGGAGCTTTTTCGGACGGCGAGAAAGAAAGAGAGCGAAAAAAAAAAGTATATTCCGTCGGTAGCGACACGTTTGTTTTAGATGTGAGAAAAGTCGGCCGACCTCAGAGGTTTATTTCAGGATTCTATAAGAAGCGCGATGTGCCCCGAGACTCGTGTACACACGGTCGTTCAGGGGTAGAAGGCGACCGGGCAACGCCACACTTTTACCGTCGCGAACGCTCTCGCATACATTTTTCTCATCGATCCGGCCCCGCGTGTGCCGTATCTTCGTTTTTTTTTTCGTCTCGCAAATTTTTTTTCGACAGTCCTTGTCTCGCAAATCGGACGAAAAGGAAATCACGATCGCAAAAAAAAAAAGAAAACGCGATTACGCGATTTATTCTTCAAGCCGTGACGTTAGAGAGACGTGTCCTTTTGTGAAAGATAAAATGATAAATTCAACTGATGGAATTTCTCTCGACTTTTCCTCGCTTTTGTACTTTCACTCACCGTAATGTATTTTTTTTTGTGTTTCAGGATGGTTCGCATGATAGGCGACGAGTTCCTGACCGAGGAACGGGACAGGAAGTTCTACGCGGATCATTACACGTGCTGTCCTCCCCCGCTCTTTATAATTCTCATCACTCTCGTTGAGGTGAGTTATTACTCTCACGCAATGGCACACTAATTACTCGTCTCGGTATATGGAAGAATTGAAATGGAGAAAATAAGAGGAAACACGTGGTAGCGCCAAGACAATCGACTAATGTTTTTCTGTTTTTTTTCTTTTTTTTTTTCATTCTTTCTACTTTTGCTTTTTTTTCGCAGTTGGCTTTCTTCACGTATTACACGGTTGCAAAAGGCGAGGTGAATCCCTCGGGTCCTGTCCCGACCGACAGCGTGTTCATTTATCGTCCCGACAAACGGCTCGAATTGTGGAGATTCGCTTTCTACATGTTCCTTCATGCGGGGTGAGCACGCGGAGATTATTCGAGAGATAATTGTATCTATTATCGATCGTGCAGACGGTTTTCTTTTATTTCCCTTTTCAACGTTTTTTTTTCTCTCTTTTGTTTTTCAGATGGCTTCATCTACTCTTCAATCTCGGTGTGCAGTTGGTCGTTGGACTTCCGTTGGAAATGGTACACGGAAGCTTGAGAATAGCGGCGGTCTACATGGCCGGAGTTCTCGCCGGTAAGCAAATTTGCGTTTCCCTCTCTTTCGTCGGCTCGTTGCATTTCCGGTCTGTGTGACACGCCTCCTACCACGGGCAATTCCGCGCAGACCCGTGAATAATGATAACTCGCGGGAATCGCGCATTGTTCGGTCGGAATAGCAAAAAAATGCCTCTCTTTTTCGTTCCTTCGTCCCTTTTTTTTTCTCAACAATAATCATTAACTCGGTCATTACTTTGTCTTCTAGGCTCTCTGGGAACATCCGTTTTTGATACGGATGTCTATCTCGTTGGGGCGAGCGGCGGGGTTTACGCGCTTCTCGCTGCCCATCTTGCCAATGTTCTCCTCAATTACAACAACATGGAATTCGGCATCGTTCGCCTCGTAGGAATCTTCATAATAGGCAGGTTTTTACAAATATTTAAAAATACTCTTCCAGAATAATAATTAATTATTCTTTTTCGTCGTTTTCAATATTTTTCGTAAATCATTTAATGTAATGTGAAATATTATCATTTTTACTTTACAGCGAGTGCAGACGTTGGCTTCGCGATTTACGACAGGTACGCCGCAGAGCAGATGGGTCCGCCGGTGAGTTACGTGGCTCATTTGACCGGTGCATTGGCTGGTCTGACGATAGGATTACTCGTGCTGAAAAACTTTGAGCAACGCCTTCACGAGCAGCTACTCTGGTGGGTAGCTCTCGGAGTTTACGCCGCCTGCACGATATTCGCGATAATGTACAACATAATGCATCCGGACTATCCATGACGGGAGATGAGCTTCGCGTACGATATTTTCCAAAGTACATAACTCGCGAAGCTTCCAAACATCGTTCCGCTTTCCCGTTCATCCGAAGCAGATGAGGGAGAAGAGGAGAAGAACGAGCAGGACGAAGAAAAAAATAAATAATCGTCGATAACGAGTCAATGAATCCGTACCAAAGAGTCTAGAACAGAGAGAGAGAGAGATATCTGTTGTTTGTCGAGAAACAGCAAAGAGGAGGAAAACCCACGATTGCGAACAAAAGTATCACGGACTGCGGGCTAGTCCGAGTTTAATCGGGCAATGTTGCCCTATCGCCTCTCCTAAACTTGTTCCACACGTAAAACGGCAAATGATGTTTGCTCGCCTTATATTTTCAACGCGTTTACCGCGTGTCCAAGACTAATATAATATAATAACTAGATTTACGATCAAAGTGGAGAAAACGAATAACGAGAACAAAGGAAGGAACAAAAAAAACGGCCGAGAAAGCTCGGCTTACGAAGACTGATGAATCTTGTGTGTAGATATTTTTCTTCTTTTTTATGTACACTATTTACATAGGTAGAGAGAAGGAGAAACACGGAGTGTGTTCGGGCCTCTGGGCCTCGTCTCTCGAGTCCAGCACAATCTTTTCACGAAATTATTCGATTCTGATGAATAATGGCCTTTTTCCATTGGACAAGAGAGATCGAGAGAGAGAGAGAGCGTATATCTGTCTGTATGTACATCTTCGTTTCGAACGAATACGAGATTTTGTAGACAACGATTGAGCCACGACACTCGCATTTGTCGGCGATTACAATCGACTGATTGTTGTAATTCAACTTAATTCATAGGCAAGTTATTGATAAAATTGAACGACAGGAGGAATCAGTCGAAATGAAAGAATATTTCGTAGATTAATCGTATATTTTCTTCTACGTGAAAATAAGAGCTAAGAAGTGGACAAAAAAAATGTAAATGTCTGTTCGTGTGCGAAAGTTGTGTGAGTGAGAAAATGAGGGTGATGAACGATGCTAGTCAATTAGCAGCCACGGAGTAGTTCTTTCTGCCCGAAAAAGATGAATCGACATCGCGTATCGTGATGCAAAAAAAATATATATAGTATTAAAAATATATATAAAAAAATAGTTGACACTGCGCGAAAAATGCACCGTTGGCTAAGACGCGTACAGTACAATTAGACAGTAAAGAAAGAGCCGCGAGCGAAGAAAATGTCCCATGAAGAATAACGATGTGCGTCCATGCCTTGTGCCTGGGTAGTGAAAAGAGAGATGAAAGAAAGAATGGAAAAACGAAGGTAGACGAAACTTTGGAGAAACACTAGTTTTACAGAAGAATGGTTTCCAAGAGCGTTAATGTGATTGCGTTTCTTTACCATTTATTCGGCACTTGCTACATTAAAAAAAAAGTACACGCCACACAAACACAAATTCATAGACGCAAAAAGAGTTTTTAAACGCGATCGATTAGTCGCTTTTCTCACGTGTATAAAAAAAAAGAACAAAAATATTTATTATTCCTCAAACTAATGGAAATTTGGGAATTCATTATTTATTTATGCTGCGTGAAATGAGAAGTGGTTGATTAATATATATGTATATGCACAGATTTAATTATATACATGTGAATATCGATAATTTATTACAAAAAAAAAACAGATCCACTCAGAATACACGTACACCTGCGGTCAGTCAAATATCCACAAACCAAAGAGGTGGAGCTAGTAATGTTGAGAAATACATATTGACAACTTTTTTCACATTTCTGTTTATTGTTTTATTATTATTATTATCATCATTATTACTATTATTATAAATTTTCGTTGTATAGTCAAGGGGAAGAGGAAACACCAAAAAGTCACCGAGTAACATAATTTTTGATACAAAATAATAAATATATATATATGTATATTTGCGAAAGTATGAGGTTTAGACAATTTTTATGTACAATAACGAACCTTGGAGTTTGACTCCTTGGCGATTTGTCGTCCATGCGCATTTGCGACGAAAATCAACTGCCGATTTTCCATTGATATTTCTGTTCTCACGTGTGGATTCGAAAATCCTGATTTACTTCCACTTCCAGTTCCACGTAAATTTCACGATTAGGTGCATATACAAGAGAAAAATACAAAACGTTCCTTCGATGCATAGTTTATATAGAATAGTAACGATATTTAGATAACCAAACAATTCACTGATATTCCAACGGAATCACGATTGTGCGAAGATCTAAGATTTTTCGCAATAATTTTTCATCACGAAGAAAACAGCAATAAATTTTGTCATGTTCCAAATGTTTCTCATCATCGATAAGCCATCATTTTTCCTGATTCAATCGTTATTTTCATTTTTATGATTTTTAATAAAAAAAAAAATTTAAGAAAGCGTATAATGAAAGTTTCTTGATTTTTTGAAGTTTTTGACGTAAAATACAAACTGTCTCAGAGTGAAAGATTCGAATTTGAATGTAAAAGTTACTGCGAAGAATACATCTGTGGCGTTATCTGGTTTATTTTCATGTAGGCCAGCAGTAGATGACACTACTGTCAAATTTCTAACGGAGCAGACGAATCCAACACACTTCCAACTTCTAACCTCTCATTCAAGCCGACAAGTTTGTTATCGTTTTTTAAAAGGTTAATTTATTGTTGAAAATGAGGCCGAGCATATTTTTGCTCACTGGACCCCGTGGGCCTCATCCTCCGCAGAATCCTACCCAAGTCCCATTCAAAATGCAATTGCCTCTGGCATTGAGAAACAGAGTCACAGGGAAAGGCAGCAAAGTCACGGGTAATTTTTTAAAAATATTTATAATCCTCTAATTATAAAAATTTGTTGACGTTTCGTTGTCCAATTATCTGAATTGCTCATAGTTTTGTACAAAACATTATTTTTTTTTACAATTGTTCATAAAGTGCAAAATTACAGATCAAGGATGCTTGTACGAAGCAACACTCATTATGGGGTGCTTGCAACAAAATAATTTTGAGGATAAGCTTTGCACCAAAGAAGCCACGAACTTCCAGAACTGCTACAAAAGATTTTTGGCAAACAATAAATTAGCAAAGGAGCAGGCACTGAAGGGAGTGCTTACACCAAATACAACAAATCTCAAGTACAATCAGTTAAACATCCTCCTGAAGAAATATCCACAAGTATAAAATGCAGGAGAGCACTGAATTAGTTTTTGTCATCAATTGCATTTTATGTATGTACATTCATTAAATATATTGCTTAGATTTACAAAAAGTTAATCTAGAATTTGATTTTGATTAATCTCCGGAATAGCATCCTTTGATCTTCTCAAAGCCAACCTTTTGGAATATCCTGCAAATATATACAACCAAATGAGTTAATGAACAACAAATCAGTATTGAATACACTCAAATAAATCAATATTAAAAGAAAACATTAAACTCACTCAAAGGCTGACTAGTTTCTACTTCAATACGATCGAGTCGATCTTCTATTCTTTTCAAAACTTTGTAATTTTCCACACTGTGGTCGTTGTAAGAGTAATATTTATAGAAGAGAGTTAGTAGACACAGTAAGAGTGCTATCTTTCGAAAATACCAAGTTAGCCTGACTAATTCAACCTGTGAACAAAAATTTGAACATCTTGCTAAAAAATATCATCGATGATTGTGTAATATTTTGAGCAAAATAATCATACTTTGTCATCTGGTGAACAATTTATGACATAACGAACCAGCATTCTCTCGGCAACAACGTTCAGACTTAAAATCGAGAATAATGCTATTCTAGCTTCACACGTTCGTTTTGACGAACTGAAGAGCGCGCACACGATACACGCTACCGTGTAATATGCTATGGATTGAAACCACGATACTTCTGCCAGTATCCAGTTCTGAAAGGTTCTTATGTACGAAAATATTTCATACAAAAGCTCTCTCTGATCTTTCGCCGATTCCCTGCAAACATTTATATTGCTCAATATTTTTTAAACTAAATTTCAAAGTAGAATAATCAAAATAACGATAATTATACGTACTTGAAGTCTACTACCATTCCACTGACTGTCTCAGCTGAGGATCTTATCACGTTCCCCAATTCTTTCCCATGGTCCAGCAGTTCGTTTTGTATTCTCAAACCTTCTCTCTGACTCTCAAGAACAATGCTTTGCATTTCTGTGGCTTCCAATAATTGTTCTCTCATTACAGTTGACGCCTTGTACAGTCTGCAGTCATGAAAATTAAGAAATTGCATGGAACAAAAAATTATTTAAACAATTTGTCAGAAAGAGAAGTAGAAGCAAATAGATTTATTACCGTTGAATATTGTTCTCCGTTTCAGCCTGCCACATTTCATGGTTGAGGAAAAAACACATGTGCGCCGTGTGAGTGTAAAATTCATTGTAGACGCCGAAGGCTCGGTCTGACATGGAATTTATGCATTCTCTGAAATTTCAGTCAGTCCGTTTAAAAACTTTTTTCATAAAAAATAAGACAAATATTGTTATCCCTTTTATGTAGCGTAATGAAAAATAATGACAACCTTCGCACATTCGCAGTCTCACTTGTATGGCATTGGTAAGTAGGATGGCCAGAGTCCTCTAAAAAGCAGTTTGCTAGTCTAAGAGCGAGCAGGGAGTGCTGGTGATCATTCAGTTTGTCGCAGCTCACTTCCAAAACCTTGAGAGCATCGTGCCAGCAAGCTCCATGAACGGCATAATTAGATTTTCCTGTTTTTAAATAAATTATTTTCATCAAATTATGGTAAAATTGAAAAAAAAAAATGATTTTCAGCAAATCATTTGTTGACTATTTCTCCCATTCCAACAAGCATCTAATTGGAAACGTCAAATGAACGTTTGTTTGCAGTTTGGAGCGTAATCTTGGCTTGTTGTTATTGTTATTATATTTCCATACCTCTAATCGCAAAATACTCTTTTTCTCCCAATTCTTTCAGTATGAGATTTCCACTGGGTAAATTACTGCTGGCGCAACAAACGGCCGTTGATAAATAAATAAATACAATCATTTTTACATTAAATTTAATTTTTGAATGAACGGAGCAAGCGAAACGCGTCCAAACGCGCCCGCGCGGCATTCTGTATACACGCACATGCAGACACGTTTGTTTCTCTTCGAGAACGGTCCCGCGTCCCGCGTCAGTTTCACCCAGCAGCTGCAACGGGCTTGCTCTCCCTCTCTGTCTCTCTTTGTCGAACGTAACACGTGTTTTTTTCCATTTCTGATACTGTTCTTTTATACATTTTCATGAGAATATTGCTAAGAGAAGAGGAAATTAAAGAAAATTCTTTAAGTTTGTGGAAGCGAGAATCGCACTGCTCGACTGTGAGTCAAGTGTCTTGTCGAGAGACGATCCGCAGATCCGTTAAAAATTGTGTTTTCGACATTGTTGGATTTTCCAGCCGGTTATCGAATCGCAAAGAGATAAAATAAAAGTTCTGGAAGTATTCTTGCTTGAGCGAGAGTTGCGAGAAGAGTGAGGAAAAAAGTAGTTTTCGAACAGTTAAGGAAGAGAACGAAAAAGGGGTTAAATGAGTTGGCGAAGAACGAAGCAAACCTGACAAACGTTCGGGAAGCATACGCTGTTTTTACTCATTGACAACGCGAGAGAGCGTCGCAAAATTTTTTAAAAATGTCGGAACAATTCGTCGGGTGCACCGTTTCGGTCACATGCGTCGACGATTTGGGCGTTTATCAAGGTCAAATTCTCGATTTCAACAGACAAACTATGACCCTGGCAAAACCCTTCAGAAACGGTGTTCCACATCCTCTGGCTCAAGTTGTAATCAAGTAAGTATGCGGTGATACGAAATAAAAATGACACAGGAAAGAATTTGAATCGAATATCATTGTTTTTCCAGTGCAAAGGATATCGTGAATTTGGAAATCATCTCGACAGAAAAAGTTTCAACGCCGGCTAAGGAAACTCGGAGTAAGGTTTCCGTCAAATGTCCAATAGCAAAAAGAGCCGGTAGATCCGTGTCAGAATCAACGCCGACGCCTTCAAAACCAGTGTCGAGTCAGGTACAGCTGAATGCAAAAAAGCCCAGTGAGCCTGTGGTCGTCAAGACTGAGCCGTCTTCGAATGGCAAACATGGAGCCGAAGTCAGCGTCAAGCCAAATCAGAAGAGAATATCTCAGAGACAGCGATGGCAGGAGAAAGATGAACAGGCCTTTGGCACACCCGTCGATTCGTTTTTGAGTCAAGATTTTGACTTTGAGACAAACCTGGCGCTCTTCAATAAAGAGGTTCGTTTCAATTTCAAACTCCCCTGATAATAAGACTTTTTTAAGCGATTGATTTGTTGATGCGTTATTCTAGGCTATTTGGCAGGAAATAAATTCTCTGAAGCAAGACGTGGTGCATTCTTCTGAGAACAACAAAGGTAATTATCGCCACGACGAGAATATAATAGAAGCGGAGCCGACGGCATACCGTCAGATTATCGTTCCGTGCAGTATCGAGCAGGAGTACGTCACGGACGATGGCTTGGTCATTCCCAGCATAACGCTCGATCTTCATCGTCAGCTGGTCGGTGCTGCCGACCGTCTGGGGATTAGTTGGGAGAGAAGAGTAAGATTTTAAACTCGGATCATATTTTTCGTAGCTTCTCGAATTTACATATGATCTCAATTATTTAGGTGGAACTGCTAGGTCGAGCCGGAGCGGAAATAATCCTTCAGCTTCTCGGCGGCGCTCACAGACTCAGTCCTAAAAATGCGCACCAGCTGCCAACGGTCGTGGCGCTCTGTGGCCCACACCGCTCCGGAGCTGCGGGAGTAAATTGCGCTCGGCAATTGTCTAGTCACGGCGTGAAGACCGTCGTATACGTGGAAAATTCAGAAAACGTTTTTCTCCTGCAGGAATTGTCTTTGTATAAATTGACGGGTAACGAGGTTGAGACGAAAGTGGAAAAATTGTCCTCGGCTGTGGATCTCATACTGTTGGCTCTGTCCGAGGAAAATGCTCCGAGAACGATCGCGAACGTTGCCAAATGGGTGAACAATAACCGGGCCCCCGTACTCGCGATCGAGCCACCCTCGCGCGGGACTCCTGGAATTTCGAGCAAATTCAGTCTCCTCGGCGGTCTGCCGCTGTCTCACAGTCCCGACAATGGACGGCTCTACCTCTGCAACCTCGCTTTACCGAAAAAAGTATTCGCGGAGGTCGGCATCACCTACAAATCGCCTTTCGGTCCTAAATTCGTAATACCTCTTCACCTCAACAACTCTTAGCAAATTGCGCGGTTCGGGTGAAAACGTTTGCCTCGATAAAATATTAATCACTAAAGGATGATTCTGTGTGTCATCGAGAACATCTCGAGTGCACTTGCGTTCAAATTTTGGCTGTACATTCGAAAATAATCAAAGGAACTTTTTAATTCGATGTTGAGCCCGCGATTATGCAAAAATACACGTGATTCTATATTGTTTTTCCAAGGTAAAGGAAATAACGCGTTTGAACGTTAGTTATACGCTAGGTAATTCTAGGTTTATCGTCTGATATCGAAATACGAACAAATGTCGAAATTAGACTCAGGTTCGAAACTATCATTTTTTTTTGTAAGAATCGAAAACGCTTGTTTTTTACGGGCCATTACAATTTTGGCAATCTCCAAGAGATGACTCGAATGAGAGTAGAATAAGTTCATTGCGTTTCATTTTTGAACATTTTTCTCGTCTCCTTTTTTTTCGTACTGCAGTAAAAAATGTTCCTCATGATGATTTAATTACCTGTCGATGGGACGAATTTTGTTACTTTATTTTCTATTTTTACGATTGTACTCAATTGTTGAAAGTGATCAGAATCGAGATGAATTTTCTGCAGGAAGGCTCTAAATATTTTACGCAAAGTTGAAAACAGATCTCGAATCACGAAAGAAAAAGAAAGAAGGAGAAAACACGTTGAGCGTACCGCCTGTTAGAAATGAGGATAAATGCCAAGTTGCATTTTAAAGAGCATTATCACGGACAACTGATAGCCATCGATATATTTTTAATGTAATTATTGAATAATTTATTTGTATAAAAGCAGAAGAGCGAAAAGAAAAATCGAATTTGTAAATTTTGGGTATTACACCAACACAGCAAATCATGTTACTATCGCTGTGACTTACTCATTTTTCATTGTATCCCAAAAGACAAATAATGTGAAAAAAGTAATCTTGATAACAAAAAAAAATGTATGAAATAAAAAAATATCGATTCCTTTACTCGTTGCTACGTCGACTGATGGTCTGTAATAAATGTAGTTAATTACTAATTCGTTTTTTTTATTGCCATACTTAACGATTGTCTCTCTCTCTATCGCAAGTTTGAGCGTTCGCGACGAAATGCTTCCAAGTGGAAGAGATGTAAAAAGTCAGCTGCTTTCGATCTATGAGATAACATTTATTTTCTCTTTTCCGAGATACGAGGCGTGACACGTAGCACGAGGGTATCCGACAAGAATTAAGTTACACGCCCGATAAATTTTCATTTGTTAATAAATTATTATGGGCTTGAAAAGAGTGTATCCCATTAGGTCGATTTACAATATTTTTTTCACCGACAAGTAAATTCTTGATAAAACGAACAGATAAGGCAAGGAACGCATATTTCCTCGACTCGCTCCCCGACCAAGTTTTTTTTTTGAAAAAAGTGAAAATCACTCTTTTGAGTTTTCAACGTCTGAAGCTCGCTTTGAAACGATAAAAGACGAAAAACTGTATTCGTATTCTCTCAATGTTTCAACGATATATAACAACTTCCGTTCGAATGAGCCTTTATATTTGATGACCTTGATAATCGTTATGCGTTCTTCATACGCCGAGACTCCGTCACATTTCTTTTTTATTCAGTATTAAATGTATTCCCGACTACAATTGGATTCTAGACAGTGGTCGTTACGGCTCGTCGTTCGTACGATCATGTAGAGACATTGAAGCAATATTATCTCGATCATTAATACACACGAATGTATGAGTTTCATTTTGAAAATTCATTATCTCTCGACTTCTTGCGTGTGTGACTACGCGTTATCATTTATTAGAATAATAAGACCGCCTCTTATCTCAACGGAAAGCCTGTCTGAAAGTTTTCGAGTTTCTTCGCAGCATCGAACGCGAAAAGATTCGAAAGAACAAACAGAGCTCTTGCAACGATTATGTCGCGAAACGAATGAATTTTTACCGATCCCGATGTAGCTGTTGAACGAGCGTGTACCGTCGAAAAAAGTGTAATTTCACGTCGTGGCCGTTGGATTTCGGGCAATAGTTCGACGGTGAATCATGTGAGAGGTGTGTGACAAAGGTGAATTTTATCAATTGGAGCCAGTCCGTTGGCTCGAAGAAAGTGACTCGAATGAAAAGGATATTCGACGGTTCCTCGTACGGTCCAGATAAAAAAGGTTTCTCTGAAAATTGTCATTGTTGCGAAAAGTGATATTTCTCATAAATCACACAAATTTTTGGAGTAAATTTTTATTACGCCGCTGAATGAAGAGACATCTCTGGAGTTTGCGCTCTTATGGAAAACATGCCAGGAACTCTGGCTTATCCCATGTACGCGGGTGTCGAGTATCCTCAACAGAGGCCAAGGTCTCACACTTGGAGCTCTCAGAGAAGAAGATCCTCTCGAGACGTAGTTCCTACCAGGCCAGGAAGACTCTCCCTCGCCGAGCCACCGGTAATTAATACCTCAACTATCCAGACTGTACAAATCTAAAAATCTGTAAATATCATTATTTTTGCAAGCATTGAACAAAATGTGCATTGAGATTGTAGAAGCATTATTAGCCGACACATCTGATTTTTTAACGAAGAAAATAAAAAAAAAACTTGTTCGCTGTTATCAAAGAATACATATGACCCAGAATCTGAGATTCAACATTTTAGCTTCCTTCGCATTTCGGATTAGTTCGTGAATTTGAGCGAGCCGTTCGGATCGCCAGTAAAAGTTGCACCGAACAATCGAAGTTGCAAAAAAAGGAGCGATACTTCGCAACCGGACGAGTTCTTACATAAATCGAAATACGCGTGTGCGTGATCCCTGTGTGACATTCACAATGTAAAACATGCATACTTTTGGTTTCTTAATCCTCGCTTTCTACGGTTCTGCACAACACGGGCTCTCTCGGAATCTCTCGTTTCACGACCAAGTGCAGTGTTAAATACCTTATTTTTATAAACTATACGGAATAATGCGTTAAATACGAGAAACGAGTAACGCGATCGAGACGGCAGATATCGTCGAACGTATAAAAACGTAAAACACACAGAGGCACACGCGGACGGAATCTCGGGTGGAGAAGAAAAATATTTTTTTTATCGTCTTCGCTCGCGAACGGCGTTTGATTTGTTTTTTTGAGATTCGTAGCAGCTTTTTTCGGTAACGACGAGACAATTTTTAAACAAACATCGAGATAACTTGAGTTTGCATACAAACACGAAGCAGATCTCGCGAATCCTTTCCCCTCTCGCGTTGTCTCATCAACGGGACTGTATTTTAACTTGGAGGGGATGTTCTGAAACTGAAAAATCACGAGAACACCTAATTTACAAATATTTCATACTTTTTCGATCTTTTTATAAAATCAGTAAAATATCAGTGGCGGCCGTTCAGCAAGAGAGCAGTAGACAAATAACTCCGGTCGCTAAAAACGCGGAAATCACCACTGGTTTCGGAATCATTTTTATAATGAATGTATACGTATATCGAAGGTTGATGCGCTTTTACTTTTTTTCGGTCGTCACCGAGAATCACGGGAGTGCTTTACGAGGCTCGAAACGTCACACGGGCTCGTTGACGGTAAATTAAAGGGTTTTCGCGACAACTGCGACGTACGTGAACTGTCAAAGCTTCGGCGCTCCGAAAAGTCGATTTGGAACACAGAGGGAATAATAATGCTGTTACAGTAGTAGCTTGGTTATAATACGCGCGGTTGTTTGTCTCGCCGTCGGGTGTAAGAATATGTTGGAAGGAAGCAGGTGAATTTTGCGGGTTTGTGGCCATCTTTAAACACGCGAATATGTCACATCCGTCCGTCTCGTGCGATCATCAGTGACGGAAGAACCTGAAGAAGGGGGAAACGAAGGGTATTTACAGAGAGTGGGGTTAAGACAAATAAGTGTGTGTGTATGTGTTTTTTTCTTCGCTCGCGCTCGATGGCACACGAGAAATTGTGATCCTCGCAGCGATTATAACCGAACGTGAGAATACCCGTCCGAGGGGACACCGTAACGAAAAAAATATATAATTCGCACGATACACAAAAGCCGTAACGTTAATGGCAGAGGAACATGTATACGGATATTATCCGACGACCGGTGTCGATGGAGACTGTGTACGTAACTTTTAACTCCTTCTTTCGTCTCTGCTTTCTTTCGTTTCCTTCTTTTTGACAGTTTGACAGGTTGGGATTCCGTCGTCGCGTTTTTTACGTCTCTCTCTCTCTCTCTCGTTCTCCGTCTGTCCGTTCCTCCCGCTAATCACGATTATCAATCGTTTTCTCTCTCTCTCTCTCTTGAGTCCTCGTTCTACTCGTTTTATCGTGTTTTGTTCCGATTGTTCGCACTTTTACACTTCGACCGAGCGCCAATTATGAGCTCCACTACGCCTAAATGGTCAGTCTCGGACACGTCAAACGCAATATTTCTCTCGCGTTGCAATCCGAGGCAACTCGGTACATTTATTACCAGGGAATCTTTTTTTCCACGTATTGCGTTTATGAAACGCAGTTGCACGTTGCAATGCGACTCTTTTGGTTAATTTTTAGTCCCGACACTCCCTGTGGATCTTTTCATTCTCAATGCTAGTGGCGTTGGACAAAAGTCACACAATTTTTTTTTTTTTAATTCCAGGCGGACGAGGCTACAAGTAGACTGAGGCTCAAAGTGATAGCGGGTCATCAATTAGCCAAAAAAGATATTTTTGGTGCAAGCGATCCATACGTTCGTATCGATCTCAACACCGTAAATGGAAATGTTACAGTCGACTCTGTACTTACCAAGACCAAGAAAAAGACTCTCAATCCTGTATGGGAGGAAGAGTTTATTTTTCGAGTGAGCATCCGAGGAATTTTTTATTCACCGTTTATTGGGCTTGCTCCTAGACTCATGTTCAATCTTTCTCCGTTATATTTCTAACAGGTCAAACCGGCGGAACACAAGCTGGTGCTTCAGGTTTTCGACGAGAACAGACTGACGAGGGATGATTTCCTTGGGATGGTGGAGTTGACTCTCATCAATCTACCCAAGGAGCAAGAAGGCAGGACTATTTTGAACAAACATTACATATTGCGTCCTCGAAGGTCAGTATTAGCCGAAGAAGGAATAAATGGTAGTAGACGAATCGTGAAACAGGCGAATCCGAGCGTTCTAATCGTTTGTTTGTTATTTCATTGCAGTACTGGAAGTCAGAGAGCAAAGATAAAGGGTACATTGGAGATTTATCATGCGTACATCTCGGACTCGTCGGGCGGCGACCCGGGCGACCCTGACACAGGCTCCGACTCCAGCGGGTGGGAATTGCTCGACGGGCCAACGCCCACGTCGAACAACAGTCCTCTCCAGCAGAACAGCAGCGAAATTTCAGCGACGAACGGACCCTTGCCTCACGGTTGGGAGGAACGGCAAGATGCCAATGGACGGACGTATTACGTAAACCACATAGCAAGATTTACTCAATGGGAACGGCCCACGGCGATGTGAGTTAAATGATAATGATAACGAGAGAAAAGAGAACTTTCTAATTTCCTCGCGAATAGCGAAAGTGAGAAACTTACAGCCTGACCTTGCCGGCTAATATGATAATTAATTAACTATGGATCGAAGTAGTTTCACGTTCATTTATTTTTTCGTTCTTTTTTTTTTTTCATTTCTTACGCCTGGCTCGAAAAAAAGGAACGTTGTGCCAACGGGTGGTGTGACCAATGAGCAACGAAATCTCGATACTGCAGCGACAGAATTCCAACGACGATTTCACATAAGCGTGGACGATGCTGAGAGCAGACAACACAGAAGCTCAGTTATAAATCAAGTGAGTCTAACGAACTAACGACCGCGCACTATTGAAATAAATTTTCAACGATATCAAACGTCTCGACGCTACGATTGTGTTTCTCTTGAAAACACTTGAGCGCCGAGAGTCTACGGTAGCGTGTTAAAGAATTCCTTGATCGTAGACACGTAGCCGAATATTCGCTCCAAAGAAAATTTCGACTGTTTTTCGATCCTTACCGATATTACCATAGTGCGAGAAATTAGTTGAGTCCGCATGAGACTGGGTAATACTAGGCCAAAATTACGATTGGCACTAACGAATGTAAAAATACAATTTGTTTAACCGTACCTCAGTAAATAATCTCGAATAAGAATCAAGTAATGGGAAGTACTAGCCAAAAAGCAGACTTAATATTGTATATAAAACGGCATGCGGAATGTAGAAAAAAAGATGTGCATGTATGTGTAAGGATGGTGAAGGGACTCGCGACGAAGACGAGAATTCGGAAGCGAGGGATTATGAGGAGAGGGTTGAACGCGAACGAGACAATTCGGACTACGAGAATTCCGTGGACCAACGCGGTTATCTTGGCGAGTGTGATGACCAGGTACATTGAAAAAAAAAAGAAGCACCAAAAAATAAGAAAAAAAGCAAAAATAGTAACAATTGTTGGTTTTAGCATGCCCGTCACGCTTTATTAACGCTTAGTTTCAAACTTTTACGCGTTCAATTGCCAGCTCGATAATTGCGATTATGAAAAATCTATATACGCTGAGCCGAGAGGTTTGTCCAAGGTCGGCATGACGAATGGCTACCACCTTTTTCTTTCTTTTTTTTTGCTTGATCAACCCATTGAACTAGCAAACCTTTCGAGTATTTCGTTCACTCAATGACACGTTAGTCGTGACTGCTATTGTCGGAGCCTCGTCGATTGAAATTTAAGAAATCTCTGTCCCTGTGTTCTCAGAGCGACGATAATGTGGACAGTCCAGCTGGTTCTAGGCGTCCCTCGGAACAGGTAAAAATAACTTTCGATTATTCCGATCGAGATTAAATCGCTTATTATATTTTCAACAATTATTTTCTGTTCTCAAGACTGAAATTCCAAAGCCTACATATCCACTTCCCAGCGGCGATGGTTTGCCACCGGGCTGGAGCATGCAATTGGCACCGAACGGTAGAATGTTTTTTATTGACCATAATGAAAGAGCGACAACGTGGGTGGATCCGAGAACTGGTAGGGCCAGTCCTATGCCTAGTCACAACGTGCCTTCTTCAACACCGCGAAGTGATTTGGATCAGCTAGGTCCATTGCCAGAGGGATGGGAGGAGAGGGTGCACACCGACGGAAGAATCTTTTTCATTGATCACAGTACGAAAATTTCGTATTCTTTTGTAGAAAAAAGTTTATCTGAATTTTCATTATCACTGGTAACGTGGAAACATTTTTTTTTCTCGTTCTTTTCAGACACAAGAACAACGCAGTGGGAGGATCCGCGTATGTCCAACCCTCAAATTGCTGGTCCAGTAAGTATTTTTTTTACCTATGTTGTGAAACTTAATATCCTTAATAGAATTTTTATTTATAATTTTTTCTTCGTTTCAGGCTGTACCTTACTCGAGGGACTACAAACTTAAGTACGAGTATTTGAAATCACAGCTTAGAAAGCCTGTAAGTATCGTTGTTCTTTAATGCTACAATTTGCTCAAGATTCCTGTCGTTTCAATGCTTCCGCTTCTCAATGCCAACAGAGTAGCGTACCAAACAAATTCGAGATCAAAGTTGGAAGGAACAACATCCTTGAGGATTCTTATCGTATCATTAGCTCCGTGAATAGAGTTGAAATATTGAAAACAAAGTTGTGGATCGAATTCGAGGGTGAAGTTGGACTGGACTACGGTGGATTAGCGAGAGAATGGTTCTTCCTATTGTCCAAAGAAATGTTCAATCCTTACTACGGACTTTTCGAATATTCGGCAATGTAAGCTTTTTCGAAACTTTTTTTCGAGCTTTCCCAAAAAAAAACTGTCTTAAACGTTGCTCCGTCAATTACTTCAACAGGGACAATTATACGCTGCAAATAAATCCATTCTCCGGGGTGTGTAACGAGGAGCATTTGAATTACTTCAAATTCATCGGACGTATCGCTGGGATGGCTGTTTATCACGGGAAACTCTTGGATGGTCGGTTGAAAAGAATTTCTTGATCTTGCTCCTTGTTTTAAAATTGCAAAATTCACTGGATGCATTCCCGATTTTTCAGCTTTCTTTATTCGACCTTTCTACAAGATGATGCTTTCGAAGACGATCGATCTGAAGGACATGGAGAGCGTAGATTCGGAATATTACAATTCACTTTTGTGGATAAAGGAAAACGATCCTAGCGAGTTGGAGCTGACGTTCTGTGTTGACGAGGAGAGTTTCGGGCACACGTCCCAGCGTGAGCTCAAACCGAACGGTGCAAACATTCCACTTACCGACGAGAACAAAGACGAGTACATAAGTCTTGTGATACAGTGGAGGTTCGTCTCCCGCGTTCAGGAACAGATGAACGCCTTCCTCGAGGGCTTCAACGCTCTCGTGCCTCTCACCCTGGTAAAAATATTCGACGAGCACGAGCTCGAGCTCCTCATGTGCGGAATTCAACACATAGACGTTAAAGATTGGAAGAAGAATACGCTCTACAAGGGCGATTACCACGCGAACCACATAACCGTTCAATGGTTCTGGAGAGTCGTCTTGTCCTTCAGCAACGAGATGCGGGCAAGACTCTTGCAGTTCGTCACCGGGACGTCCAGGGTTCCTATGAACGGTTTCAAGGAATTGTACGGCAGCAACGGTCCCCAGTTGTTCACCATCGAGAAGTGGGGCACGCCCGAAAATTATCCCAGAGCTCACACGTGGTTAGTCAATTTTCATCAGTTACATACTCTATTAACTTTTTACGCAATCAATCGTTGTCTCTTTTTTAAATGTCATTTTCGTTTTTAGCTTCAACCGAATAGATCTACCGCCATACGAAAGTTATCAGCAGCTCAGGGACAAGCTAATAAAAGCTATCGAGGGTTCTCAGGGTTTCGCGGGGGTCGACTAGCGCGAGATACCATTTTTTACAATGCCTGTAATATAAAAAATGTGTATACGTGCATACATAACTCGTACATCCGAGATAAGGTGTATCTTCCGTGAAAGCGAGACGCTCGTCTTTTTTTCTCTGCGCTGAGCCGCTTTGTTCCCGTTCATCTTTGACGACCGCGGAGAATTTTATTTTTTAATCTTAAATGTTATCGGACTCTCCTCCTTTTTATTTCGCTTCAAACGCTATTCTATTTTAAAAGCAACGAACTTAGAAATCTGACTCGACAGCGAAGCTGTTTGAGAAACAATCAATTAGGCAAGCTTCGAGAGAAAGAGCGAACGAATTCACGGAAGGTTCCTCGAACGCGGATGTACGTGCGACGATCAGTGTGTACCGTCTTCGATATTGATTAACGCTATCACGCTTAGCACGATATACATGTGAAGAGAAGGGAGAAAGAAATTTCGAGAATTGAGAAAAACGCGGATATTATTCCAAAATTTCAAAGGATTTTACGACTTTGATATTCCTCACACTATTCTTTTCTTCGTTTTCTGCTAATCGTATTATATTCCATTATATTGCCTTAAGAGAGAGAGAGAGAGAGAGACATTCGTTTCCGTGTACAGAGATAAAGAGTGAAAGAGATAGAAGTCGAGAGTCGCGAGATTTTTCGGCTCCGAAACATCCACGGTCAATGCTAATTTTATTTCGAGCGTTAAATTGTAAATAACTTTGTTATATTGAAATAAAATGAGGAGAAAAGAGAAATGAGTTATAGTAAAGCGACGCAGACGTTTAACACGTAAAAAAAGATGATGAGAAAAAAAAATAATGAACGGAGATGGTGGGTGTGACTTTGAAAATATTTTGAAGTTCGAAAAAAGCGAAAAAAAAAACATATTCTTAGATTTTTCATTGAAATCGCCTTTTTCAAAAAAGCTCTCCATCCTACGAGCCCCGAAGTGGCTTTTGTTTCGACATCACTGTCTTTTCTTCTAATCTCTTCGGAATCTGTGAAATGTGCGTGCACGAGGATGTTAAAACATCCCAGGATTCAAGCGAGAATCGTAGCTAATCAACGAAGATGTATAAAGGAAAAAAAGGAAACAATAAATATTTTATACCGAGAATTTCTAAAGCAGGAAGAATAATTGAGGCAGGGAGAAGAAATTCGACAGGGGAAACGATTATTTAGCGAAATTTTGTCCGTGCGGTATGAGATCCTTTAAATTTCCTTTCGTTCGGATTGAGTCGTATGGATTTTTTAATCGGCTCTATTCCTTCTAAAGCAATAATACCAAATGTTTCCACGATTGGCCATTCGTCTCATCAAATTTCGGTACAGTTGTTATCATTTTTTTTCTTCTTCTCTCTGGTCTTCTTTCGCAGATTGTGATTATCCTCGACATAAGAATGAAGAGAGAAAAAAAAAACTTTGAAAGAAATGTGTTCAGGCTGGTACAAGTTGTGAGATATGAAGATCGAACGTTTTTTAAACGAAGCTAACTCGTCTAAATGCATTTTCTCGTAATTAGGCAAAATTTTCTCCTTCTGGAATTTATTAATATTATATGTTATTATTATTATTATATTATATTGTATTATCACAGAATGTCGTGATCAAACACATAAGGAATTTTTTTTTAGCTCTAAGTATATTCCCTTGAAAAGTAATATGGTCTGATATTTTAAAATAAATGCGCGAGTGTTTCGGTAAGGTTTTAATAAAGTTTCAGACAAATGTAAAATGAATATATAGGAAATATTGAAACAATACATTTTCTCTCTCTGACGTATGAAGAAGAATAAAAGCAAAGACGCGTTTTATGAAGATTTTTGATTAATATCTCTCTATGATAAGAAAAGAGAGAGAGAGAGAGAAGTGGGAGCGTTAAACATTCTAAACAATATTTCAACTGTGGTACTGATTGGAGTGACTTGCTTGACATTTGGTTACCTTATTAAGAGAGGCAGAACGCCTCGTTCTAGGCCCTTCATCGAATGGTCCAATTGAACATTTTTCTCTCTTATTTCATTCTTACAGATCAAAGAGTTTTTGTGGCAATATAAAAAAAAATAAAAGTAACGAAATATTTTATTCTTTAAGCAAATAAGCAATGGAAAGAGAAACTGTTCTCCGAATCGCGAGACAAAGTTGCGTTACACTTGCATCATTGTAAATATAATCTTACGCTGAGAGAATAAGTAATGATAATTAACGAGGAACGGTGGAACGAACCAAATGATTGGAGGTTATTAAACAAAATATAATATAACAATAAAAAATAAAGAACAATGGACTTGGCGTGTCATCCCCAATAAATTTGTAAGGCTGTAGATCGAAATTTTTGCGAAAATAGATAACTGTATATTGCGATTATCAAATTGTTAAAACAAAAAGGATACAATAAACATCGAGAAAGTAGTCTTCCGTTTTCCAATGAATATTGATTAACCAAATTATTTTATAATTTTATATACGTGCATTAGAAAAAATGAGTATTTGACTTTCGAAGAGCCATTGGGATTTGAATATTCCCGCGCCGACCGAAGCGCGGCGCTGGCGTAGCGAGCTTCGAGTTTCCGGCGCCAGGCGGCGACGAATCTCGACCGCATCCGCAGAATCAAAAAAGACAGCTGGTGGGAAGTGTTGTAATATCCCACACATCGATTCGGGTAGGCCTTCCAGCGTGTCCGAAAAGTTCGTGTCGATTACCCCCCCGTAACAAAAGAAAAGAATTACGAAAATTTCGTAAATCGCGTCTAATACCGCAGTATAACCGGCCGCGAGTTTAACGCAACGGGGGCAAACGGCCGTAAAACATTGTCCCGGGATTCCCCATGGATTGTAACAACGAAGATAAAGAGGGAGATCGGAGCAGAAGAGAAAAAAAATCGAAAATATAAAGCCGACGCTTGTGAAAAAGGAAAACGCTCTTCGGTCCTGTCACTGTCGATGCTTCAGTGTTTTTAATGTGAGAATAGTGATCTTATGGGCTCTTTGGCCGTGATTTCGTATATAATGGTGTTTTAAAATAGTACAAGGAGCAAAAGAGGAGTCGAAGCTGCCGCTGGTTATGCGCTGGTGCTTGACAAATAAACCATCAGCGAGCGTACAACCCTCGTTTTGCGAGTCTCACGGCGGAGGAAAGTCCTGCATGCTTCTGGCGTGGAAGCAACTGCATTGCGGTCAGTGTACTCTCATTTGTATTTTTTTCCCTCTCTCGTATACAATACGCGTCTCCCATCCCTCGCGCTATCTTCGAATTTATCGCCGAACGGACGATACACGCCGATTTTCTCGCCGCTCCAACGTCCTCGTGGACATTTATTCCCGATGTTGTATATTTTTCCAACGCGCCTCGCAGCCGACGCACTGCCAAGGTTCATTACCCCTGCTCTCTCTATCGATATATATAGGTTACTCCAAACACTCCATGCATTTCGTACCCCACGGAATATTCAAACTGCCCTTTTACCGGGACATTTTTCTCGACGAGTTTTCTCATTCTTAACGCGCTCGAGAAACTAAATTCGATCTCGTTCAACGTCGAGTAACAAAAGTCGCTTTTTTCTCTCCCTGTCCCCTTTATCGCCTTTTTTCCCTTCATTTTCATTTTCCCGCGGTCCGGCCACTCATTAACTTTCTTATTTATGAGTTTTACTCGTGGATTCGAGAAAAATGGCGAGTCATTAAAATATCGTGAAAAGCCCGAAAGACCGTTTCAATTAACTGTCGTCACAGGCTCGGAGATAAAAGAGCTGGAGATTTTCCTGCGCACATTCTCTCTCATTCTCCGAATTATTTACGCTCCGATCAATTTTCACTGTGGCTCTTGTTCAACCCGGATATACGAGAGCTCACACGCGCGGAGAAAAAAAAATGTCCCATCGCACGCACACGTATACACACGCGCGCGTACACAATTTTTTCACCCGATTCGAGATGAGTGTTCCAGCGTGTGCAAGCCCCTATTGGGGATAGCTTTACTCCTTATTCATTTTTTTTTCCGCTGTGTAGCGTCGTCCGATCTCTGATACGGAAAAAGTAAATAGAAACTCAACGACAATAAATCGCTTTTTTTGAGCATCTCCTCTCTCGTTATTTCCTTATTTAATTTCTCTTTCTTGCTTCGTTCGGATAAGAAACAAAAAATACATTCCTTGGTAACGTTTCCGATCGATAAGAGCTTTTTCTCTCTCTCTCTCTCTCTCACATGCTCTTCGACTAGTCCCCTCGTCTCTCTTCCGTTTCCACTGTCTCTTTTTCGTACTCTTTCTTCCACCTCGATGATTGATGCGATTTCCTCTCACTTTCCTGAGGAGCTATTACATCAGGAATCGAGGGCTGGAATGTAAAGAGCGGAGCAACCGGATTTTTCAGTTACACTTTTTTTTTAAAGCGTTCCTCATCTCGTCATTTCCTTATTTTCTCGATTTTTTTTTCCTTTCTAGGATTCTTCATCAGTTTTTTTCTCTCGAAAATATATTCATCGTGATTAATTAAATCGTTGTAGGATTCGAGAACAAAAACAATTGCTTTCGTTTTCTCCAGAGTTTTAGTATGGGAATTTCAGTCGAATACAATTTTATCCATCGATGAAAAAATTTGAGGCAGAAATAACATGCTTTGGCAAAATAAAAAAATGTTTTCATTATGATTCGAGAAAAAAATGCATATATCTTTGTTTTTTCCGGAATTTCAGTTAAATACAAAATCCTGTCTATTGGTGAAAAAATTCGAGGATAAAATAAAATGCTTTGGCAAAATAAAAAATGTTTTCATT
>JAPYYW010001649.1:0-26831 GCA_030522545.1 Cremastinae sp. A BG-2022a
TTTGTTTAGTGGCAAAGAACGTTCTTTCAAATTTTCATCGTGTTCTTAATAAATTTCGATTCCCTATACTTTTAACATGTAAAACTTCATTTATTTTCGTTAACGGTATCGAAACCCCTTAAGGAGTTACGTGGGTTTAAAAGATGAAGAAAAACACATTTTCACTAATTTATTGTTTAAATTAATAAATAATTTATTTTATTTAGACATTTGTGTATATTAACAGAAACATTTGAATAATATTTTCTGAAATGTTTGTCTAGAAATATTGAAAAATCTGACATAATTTTCGAAGACTCCTTAAAATAAGTATCCATCTGGTGGATGCGATAACTCCTCATGACAATATTTAAAAGAAGAAGAAAATTCTGATAGCAGATAAGTACAGGCCAGTGGTTGAACGAAGAATTTTTTTAAAATAGAAATTTGACTGTTTGGTAAATATTTTTTACCAAAAAAATAGGATTATTGATGAAATTTCCATCACGTTTCATTTTGTAAAATAAAATTCGATTAAATAATCCTTCATTCGATCACAAGCTATACTCACCTACTGACAGGAATATATTTTGTTTTAATTTTATGTTAGATAAAATTAGAAGTTATCGCGTCAACCGGAAATACATTTATTTCGAGAAGTCGTTGAAAGGTAGATCTTGGTGGCTGAATTTTAATTTTTCTTAAATAGAAATTTTGTTGACAAAATTTCTGAAAATTTCTGAAAATACTGTTCACATTTTTTATTTAATATGTACAAATATGTCTAGATAAAACAAATTATTTATCACATAAAAAATTTATGACAATGTTTCTTTTGTTTACCTTTGAAACTCACATAATATTTTAAGGATAAATAATAATACGGGAATAAGAGCGAGAAATATAAAAAATTTGAGGGATACAGTGATAAAAATGTGAAAAAGTTCAAAATGAACCAGTGAAAAAATCGAAAAAAGTGCAATAAAATAATATGATTTTGAGATTTTTTTAAGTTTATTTACAATTACATTATTTTTATGATAAATTTAATTTTTTATTGTTTATATTGTAAAGATGTATCAAAAAGGTTCACGAGTCACAGTTCTCCTGCGCGCATTCACAATCTGACGAAAATTAACAGTAACGTTCTTCGATTTCATATTAAAATGTATTAAAATATCATGCAGATATCGTGATATTCCTTATGAAAAATCGTAACTTTCAATACGCGGCCTTATAAAAAGTCACAAAAATACAATTTTGGTAGATGATCATTTAGATTTCTAAACGATAGGTTTTGTAACCGATAGGTTTTGAAATTCCGCCACAAATTGAGTATCATATATACATATATTACATTCATGTATGCTAATTTTAATTTTGAAAATTTCAAAAATAATTTTCACGTAGTAAATTTATGCGCAAACCACTTTAACATTTTTTATTGTACAAAAACAACTGAAATCGCTCCCAAAAACCTTTTTCCTAAAATAAAAAGTACACGAAGTAATGAAAGGATATAATCTGTCGTATTTCTATTCTTAACTTTCTTAGATCTTTTAAATTATGCGTGCATGACTTTGTTTAATAAGTAAAAAAAAGACTTGAGATCATACAATGGACCAAGAATGAATAAAGTTTTTTTGATTATAAGTTTAGATCAATTGATTAAAAATTAGGCAAGAGAAAATTAAATTTTCACCAGAAATTAAAAAAAAATTTTCATTACTGTAAAAACTTGGTGTGCATGGCTAATTTTTATCAGGCGATACAACAACCCACTCGGGTATTTTGAGATATTTAATGGTAAATATCACTATTTTCGGTATAGGGCCGATAAGAGCCCATGTTAAATGTTGCGATATTCAACAATAAATATCTCAATCTCTTACATCACACCATTATATGTTTGTTTAGTTGTTTTTAAAAATTTGAAGTAATTTTTTTCAAATATCTTTAATCATGCAATAATCAAATTTCACCTTGGTTGACTTTGTTTTTCGAGTATGTTATTTTTTATACAATTTATAACAACTTTTCTTAATTAACTCTATGTGCAAACCACTTTATACATAAGAAAAAATGAGACGAAATGTTTTGATTTGTCTGTTACGTCACAACCATTTGAATGAAATCATGATCTTTTCGCAAAATAATAAAATGCAAAAACCCATAAGAGACACTTCTTTAAATTCATTCACATTCATTATACCTATTTTATGTACTGTATACTGTAGAATATCTTTGTTGACTGATGAAAATTAGCCATGCACACCAAATTGTTACGGTAATGAAAATTTTTTTTCATAAGTTCTGACGAAAATTTCATTTTCTCTTTTCATTTGCTTAATATTTAATCAACTGATCAAACTTATAGGAAAAAAAAATTTTATTCATCCTTGGTCCATTGTATGATCTCAATTTTTTTTTACTTTTTTTTACTTATTAAACAAAGTCATGCACACATAATTTAAAAGATCTAAAAAGTTAAGAACAGAAATACGTCGGACTATCCTTTCATTACTTGGAGTACTTTTTATTTTAAAAAATGAAGTTTTTGGGAGGGTTTTCGTTATTCAAATTTGTGAATTTTTAAATTTTAATTTAAAAAATAGAAATGAAATTGAACTGTTTATGACTGTAGGAGATGACGAAAAAAAACTTTACAAAATGTTTCTCGTTCAGAAATAATTTTCTTCTATAGTATTTGTTACTATTTTCATAAAAATAGTAATAATGCATTAAAGGAAACTAAAGTAAGTAAGTTCGATTTGAGAGACATTTTTGTGAATATTTTGATGAAACGCCTGATGTGTAAAGAGAATAAAAAATATGCAAGAATGCAAAAAAAAGCGGTAACGCCGCTAATAAGCCGCAGGCTATAGTCTATTCTCACGGGACTTGTGCATCTCTGGATGCCTCGAAAAGTCGTGGCGCAGATTAAAGAAGTAGCGAGAAAAATGTGTAAAAAAAGGAAGAGCAGTACGAGTGAGACACGAAGAAATAAGAAAGAAAGCGAAGCGAGAGCGCGCGTGGGTCCGCGCGGGGAATAAAAAGGTCGAAATGAGAGAGAAACGGGCGAAAGAGAGCCGAGTCGTTTATGTGTGTGTGTGTGCGTATATAGGGTGAGAGCTCTAAAAGCCAATCAAAGAATGACAGTCCCGGGACCCGCCTCGTAACCTTCAAAAGGGCTCTGCCCGGGGGCTGCTGCTGTTCGCTGTGAGAGAAGAAACTTTTGGGATTCGGCACAGAAAGCGACTACTGCATATTGATGAGTGAACGCTCGCGATCCGCCGAAAGGGATCACTTGTCAGGAACACATACATTCTACTACTGAGATGAAATCAAGAAAATTTTCTCGTCTCGACGTTCCAAATTACGATATAAAACCGCATCAATTTTTATCACGTTCCTTTACTTTTTTTAAATACTTATTTATTCTTAAAAAATCGTATAGGTGTTAAAGTTGATTAAAAAATTTTATGGATTTATATTTATGTTATATTTTGTTAATAATAGTCTTTACACTTTTCGTCTTGCTTCATTGCTTCGCAAATGGCACAGTAGTGGCAAGTGCATCACTTACTGATTATTCGAAGAAATAAAAAATAGTGTGTATGTGTATACTGGACATGAATTATTTCCTTTGTCCCTTATATCGTATCTCGAAACTTTGCATGTTCAACAAGTCTCTCGTGTCAACGTTTTCTGCTGCGAAAAAATGGAGGAGGGAATGAATAGAGAGAGAGAAAAGTGACGGAAGTTATATACACGCACATCAGAGAGAAATGCACGACATGATGTACTCCCGTCGTTGTCGTCGTCGTTGTCGCGAGACCAAATCGACGTCGTAATAAATCCACGATAAGAGCGTACAAAGGATACACTGTGTATGTACTGAATCCGTTCGTTTCGCCCGTGCTAGCAATGATGATGATGATGATGACGCATGAACAACAGGCACAGAGAAGGGACCATTTTTCCATTAAATCGCTCGATCAGACAAATTAACGCCGGAACATTTTCTATATAGCAAGTTGAAAAATTGCTCCAATATATATACGCATTAATGTCACAAACTATATAGAAATAATTTTTTTTTTTAAATTTATAAATGTTTTTACTAGAATTTCAGCAGTTCATATCTTATATGATACGTTTGATCTCGAATCATCGTCCTCGTATTTTGTAGTCGAATAATGTTTGAGTATACAAAAGATGTGTACATATATACAAGTACAGAAGTTATATGTTGGCTATGTCGTGCTCAATTTTATTTAATACATCGAGATGCTGAAAGTACGCTCACTCGAGCGCAAGTTTATCACCGAGGTTATCCAAGAAGACAAAACTAACTGCATGTATTTCTTTCTCTCGATCTCCTTCTCGCTCGTTTCACGCAAAATACATGAAGATATGACAGAGGCTGGTCATAACAGTCGTATTGAGACGGGACAAGAAAGCGAAAGAAGGAGAGGCCAGCGAGAGCTAGAGAGAGAGAGAGAGAACGAGAAAGGGAAGACAGACCCGGACTTTTCCCCGAGAATTGCATTCACCGTATGCCATCATGTGTCATCGTTTATCGTTTATGGCTTGCTAATTAGCGTCCTAAGACGAGGTTTATTACGGATCGTAAGCAATCCGCAACGGCGCGTAATTTCAGCCTCTTTCAGCAATTAGGGACTGAGAGGAGGAGAATGAGAAAAATAAGTAGTTCGAGAAATGTGACATCAAGATAATAATCTTCAAAGTTATTCGCGCGAGATCTGATATGTGCGTGACACTTTGGTACCAAGAATGTGCGCCAAGGTAATATGGTCATCTGTTGTAATTCGGTGAAAACTTTTATTATTTAAAGATTTTTTATTTTGTATTCAATGAGTTATATTCTTATGTAATAATTAATAGTCCTCTCCGCTATCAATGACATGCTGCTAGACTGATGAGAGTTTATTGACCCCAAATAGTACCATTTTCATTAAAGCTGCTAATTGTGGTACTAATGCCGGAATCCAATTCTCGTTTGATGTTATATCGTGAATATGGCGAATAAAACAAACCAACCCCTATCTTCGATTAACTCCTGAACTATCTAGGCTATGTAGGGTTTTACGTTATCATGAAGCAACACTTAGGCTCTAATGTTGTGATATTATCTTATATTATTTTGAGATATATTTCTTCGAAATCGATTTATAGCGCTCGAACGTCATTGTGATATTTTCCTCATAAAGCTAACAAAACGCCATGGTGACAGCAAATCCGTGCCCACTATCAGCAAAGCCGACTTTTCGTTCAACTTTGCGTATTGTATGGGCTCGGTTGATGTCTGGTCTAACCCAAGAATGCACTTTATGTATTTACGTCCAGGCAAACGAATCTTTGTAGGTCATATTTGCGATGACTGAGTTCATACGTGCAACATTAACTCGCTTTTCTTTCTGAATAGGCGACCATGAATGAGGAACAGATTCGTAGACTTTGGACGCCGAGCATAAATCGACTCTTAATATTTTTTCCACCGATGTGAAAGGTATATGTTCACATTTGTCGTTGATGCTTACTTTATTAGAACAGTGCAACAATCTCTATATGTCCCACTTCGATATATCACATCTATCACATCGAGATATGGTAAATAAATTGACTTGACGTTTTGAAAAGGTGTTCAGATACTGTTGACATTTTCGAAAGAGGTTGACATCTTTTTTTAATGAATGAAAAACTTTTGACATTTGCAAAAGAGGTTCATCAACTTTTGACGTTTTCAAAATGAAGCTTGAAAACTCTTGACATTTTTAATAAGATAAGTTTAAAAAACCGGGAATATGAAAATGCTGACGAAAAAGTAAAATGGATACAAGAAAACGTAAAATATCATCAGTTTTAATAATTATTAAATTTATTATTAATATCTATAGTAAAAATTACTATTTTTAACGTGTTCTCTCCCAGCCATATCTTTTTCCATAACATATTCAAACACTTTAGATTGCTATTATCGAAATTTACAACAGAGGTTGATTAAGTAGTTACGTGTGAGTATCAAAGGCGAAAAAGACACATTTTTACTAATTTATTGTTTGATTTAATAAATAATTAATTTTATTTAGATATTTGTGTACATTAACAGAAACATTTAAATAATATTTTCCAAAATTTCTGTTTAGAAATATTGAAAATTCCGCCGTTGGCACATAACTTTCGAAGACTCCTTGAAAAAAGTATCCTTCCGGTGGATGCGATAACTCTTCATGACATTATTTAAAATAAGAAGAAAATTCTAATAGCAGGTAAGTACAAGTCTAAAGTTTATGGCGCGAGTTTTCGTAAAAAAGCGTCACAAATCTTAAGCGAATATCGTAAAATCGAGATTTTCTGAATCGCCACTTAAGGATCAAGTGACGTACAATATTCTTTTGTTATTCTTATTTAGAAAGTTTAATTCGAGCCAAATGTAAAAGGTTAGCACCATTTGTAGCGCCTGTCATAATCAGCAGGGACTAAATTAAGAATACTCGAAATATTCGATCGATACAGAAAAGAATTACTTTTTTTGACAGTTCTTTTCATTTTCGTATAAGGTTATATAAGAAACAGTACGGAAAAGTGGTACTTTTTGGTTTAGGCCGGAAAAGTAATCGGTATGGTAGAGCGTCTGGATATTGACAACTTTCCGGACGCCGCCCGTTGCTCGAAAATTGAACATTCTGAGCGAGGATAACAAAAAATGAAATATCATAAAATATCTCATCTCACATTATAAATAAAAGAGACAATCATTTGTAACGTCAGACGACCACGAGACTTTTTGCTTAGGCTAGCTTTACTCTTGGGTCAGCTCGTGGACGCTGAGTACAAAAAAAAATTAATTGTGTTTGTGTTTTTACTCTCTCTTGGAGAGTGCGGTCTACCGACGGATGCGTAAGACGAGTTTGGCACATCAAAATAATTAAATTGCGCAATACTATCGTTGACGGGTCAGCTGATAGGCCAGGATAAAGAAATACAGTGCTTGAGGGGATGACGACAGAGACTTTTTTCCCTACACCTGAATAATACATATCATCGAATCCGATATGCAGGCACAGCTTAGCCTCTCGAAGGCGTGTCATGAAACAAAAGAACCTCCAAACTCACCTTGTCCGGAAGACCTCTGTGTAATCCCTGGTTTTATCAATCAGCGAGTGTCGTTTTTCGTTCCTCTATCTCTCTCAGGTTGAGTGTTAATACATAATTACTCTTATTTACTATCACGAAAAAGTATCTATTATATTCGATACGTTTGATTATTACAATTTGTCCCTTACGCAATGTACAATAAACCAAATATCTCTTGACTCGATATAATAATAATAACGCTCAGGTAATCGAGCGTTCCTTATCTTGGAACTTCCCTTGGTCAAGTGTCGTTTCCTCGATTGCGCTTATCGATCCTGCTTTCTAGCTCCTTGCGGTCGGAGGAAGGGGAATTAAGCACGTCAGTAACGCGGCTCTTCGTCGCGTTATCGGGAAATCTTTTCCCATACGTCGCGAGTACTCGGCGCGGATTTTGAAACGCCAATTTCGGAGATTATACATGGAAAATAAATACACGTGATTAGACAAATGCACTTTTTCCTGCATCTGTCCAACCATGACCGCGGATCTGACCGCGCTAAGCGGACGGTAAAACAGCGCGTTGAACACTTTTGCGAAATGTAATTATTTTGCTACACATTTGATGAATGTTAACCGTTCGCGGTTCATTAGTTTAAGAAAATAGAAATTCAACCTGATACAAATGTTTATTTCGGTGCAATCACAAGATCGTTTTGAGATAAATGTATGGAAATTGGTGCGTGTATGTAAAGAGTAAAAAAAATCAAGGTGAGACCGTAAATAATACGAGGAGGTATTCCTTGGGCGAAAAAAATCTCATGTGTCCAGCAGGGCAATTTCTTGAACGGCGAACAATGAGTCGGTGATTGTGTGCCTGGAATGGAAGCTGTATGCGGGGATGACGAATATCTGAGATTGTACTATTCAGTCTGTAAAAGTCACAACAGAAACCGGTACGTTTGTCAGTGGATCTCCTCCCGCGGCAGCAACAAGAACACGTACGCGCGAGCTCCTTTGTGCGACTCCGATCTTTTCACCCACAGAGGAGACGTTCGGCCGATTTGAACTTGTGAAGCGCGCACGTTAGGGTCGCGAGATTATACACTGTGTCGTATTATTTCATTTATAAAGTGCCAGCCATTGTGCGGACGCGCGTATACATTTTATTTTATTTATGTGCAAGAAGGCGAGCTTCGTTCGTTTTTTTTTCGCCGCGTTGTCCTATTCAGCGGCGATCGCTCTCGCTGGACGGGGAGCCTTCCATCAAGGTACCATAAACTAATGTTCCCTCATCAAACGGTCGTCCCGGGACTGAATCTTTTCTATAGCGGAGAGAATGAAAACAGCGCATTTGTTACCGCGCGTTCCTCCTGACTCGCCGGCCATGTGTATGCGTACACACATTTTTAATATTTCGTTTCCATCTATTTTCCTTATCCTCTGTCCTCGGTGGTGGTTCACGTCGCCGGGGCTTGATGGAATATTCGAAAGGGAGAAGATTGAGGAGGCGCGGAATGGATGACCGAAAAGGATTGCCTCCGCGATATAGGGATTGCTTTTGACGAGACGTGTGGCTTCGTACGAAGAAACGACGATGAAAAACAAAAGGCTTAAACAAAATAAAGGATGAACGAGAGGTAGAGAGAGAGAGAGAGAGAGAGAGAAGAGAGTGAAGAGCGATGCGAGAAGAATAAATCAAGACTAACCAGCCACGAAGCCTTTAATTCGGACGCGTGGGACTGATCTTACCGGCGGCGGCGCTTCGTCCTCATCTTCCAACTGACCATACTCTCTCGTATATACACCTCGCTCGCTCTCCTATATATACAGATTGGTATACATGCGAGCGAGAGAGAGGGAGAGAGAGAGAGAGAGAGGAATATTGTAACCATCCGCATAAAAGACGAATCTGGCCCGTTCCTTCGGGGCTAACAATGAGGGTCTATCAACCGGAGAACGACGAGTCTTTGATAATGAGGGATCGAGATCATCCACACACGAGGCGCGCTCATATTCCTCACGAATACATGTATTATACAGCGTGCGCATCTTTCCATTGGTGTCCGTACCGTTCCCGAGCCCTCGAGGTCCCGACCAGTTTCAAGGGTCATTTTCGGCCATGGTATACGATTACACGTAATTCCCGGGCTGGCTGTGATCTTTGACAGATTTCCTCTTTCCTCCTCCTCCTCCTCTCGCTCCCATGTTTTTTTCTTCTCTCATTCTCTCCCGCTCGATGTTTCCGTGGTAATGATGATTTATGTCGATCGAATTATTCATCGGATGCCGGGGACATAAACGATCGGGTAATTCACGTGAAAAATTGCCATCTCTTTCGTAGGCCATTACTAATTGTAAGTATCTTTATACGGGGCTGGTATTCCGTGTGCATGAATGGATAATTACAATTTTCAATACAAATTATCCAAATTTGATGTTAACCGAAGGCTTTTCGAGGCTTGCCCGGTATATATATAATAAGTACAGCCGAGAGAGCATTTATCGATTTACGAGACTCGCACACGTGTGAACTTATAGCTTTTGCCTCGAGGCGGGTAACTCTCCCGATCGGGTTTAATCGTCGTAACGAACGTCCGCGTGTACAGTCGAGGCATCCATGGATCGGTAATTACATTAAGCCGGAGTAATTAGCAGTAACGAGAAGTTACGCGGCACTGATCGAGAGAACACAAAACGATTATCCTTTCGCATATAAATTATTTGCCGACTTCTCTCTCTCTCTCGATCTTCTTTGATTATTGTCTGCAATTCGAGTGTCCGGTGCACATTTTTTTTGATCTTGTTCTTTTTTCTGTTATTACAGTCTTTTCGTTAATTACAGGAGATTGGACGAGGAGGAATGAACAGTAGCGAGATATTGAATACATAAAAATAAGGCGAGTTGCACGCACCGCAAAGAGGTCTGGACGTTGCTCAATTAATTATTGAAATTTGACGCCGCCCGCGCGGTAGAACTCGAGGAGGCGACTCCCCCCCCCTCTGGTTCACCGTTTGCGAGCATATTACGTCCGAGATCCGCACCCGGGACGAGAAAGTCGATCCCCGAGCTATATACGAACGCGGTAGCGAAAGATGAGAGAACGCTAAGTACCGGCATGCGCGTGCGAGAATGGATGAATGTGTACCTGTATATAAAACGCATCGCGGAGCACTTGCTGCCCGGTAGCAATTTATTCATTGCAAGCGCTAACTGGCCCCCATCCATTGAAAAGTCCGCCACGGTAATCTGCATTCATTTGAATAAATAACCGATCAATAACCAATAATAAGTTGGGCAATCGCGGGTTTGTCATCTTAGCAAACCACTCGGTTGATAAACTGCCCTTGCTCGTCTCTATATACACACTACTTACCTATATGTATAAATTTCCGCACTTGGCCCCGAGCGGCTCTGATGACCTAGATATCTTTTTCTCGCGCAAGTACATGCCTTCGAAAAATGTTGTTGTTTTACAAAAAAATAAACTTTTGTTAATTTTTCTTGAGCTCGAAATACGAAGTGAGTTTCTTCGCTCTTTCATATATGTATATTTTGTATAGAAAGAAGGAACAAGGTGGTGGAAGAGAATGATATTGAAAATTGTTTGCAAATGCGTTTCGCAGCGAAGATGGAAAGGATGAAAGAGAAGGAACAATCTCATTGCAGCTATGCGAGAGAATTTAAGAGAGAGAGATGCAGGAAGCAAACGTATCGGGCTGAGAAAGAGGAGAATGCGCTTTGCCAACTTCCACGCAAGCGATTGTAGAGAATGAGAGGGTGTATTATTCATACGGAGATATTGGAACGTGTGTGGGTATATACGCGTCTCTTTAGCTTCGTGTTGAGTTTCGTGGGTCCTCGTGGTTCGCACACGAGTCTCCGAAAACCAATTTGTGACCGACGAGGCGATTGGTAATAAGCAACGGGGACTCAAATTGCTTGAGTTTTTCTGCGGTCGTTCATTGGGTGTTGTCGTCAGGAGAGATAGAGAGAAAGAGCGACAGGTCGAGAGAGAGAGAGAGAGAGAGAGAGAGAGAGAGAGAGAGAGAGAGAGTGACCAGTACACGGAGAGTTTCCTTCCTCTTTTTTTTCTAATTTCCTTTTTTAAGCCTCGTCCTGCCCCAAGTATACTCATCTTCTCTTTTCTCTCGCCGAGCACGTCCGGCGATACACACACGTAACATCCTTCTCCTCCTTCTCACTCCTCTCTCCCTCTCTCGCCCCTCTAGGTAACAACTCTTCCAAGGAGTGAAAAACGAAAAAGGCTTACGAGAGACAGAAGAGAGGATACTACGGGAACGAAGGTCTGCGGCGAAAAGATAGAGGAAGCAGGAGAGAAAAAGAAAGAGAAAGCGGACTCTCCGATCTGCAACGCGGCGATCCCATTAACTGGTGAGCCTCTCTTCGGGAGCCCCCCGAGGCGCCTCCGCACTTTTCATCCTGAAACTCTTGTCCTCGCGCGCATAGTATATGGTTTTTCAATTTTTTCGTTGTATCTTACTCTTTCATATACGACTTTTCACAGTTTTTTGCGTGAACGTCTCATTTTTTCTGTTGTTTTTTGTGTCTTCAATTGACTTACTTTCCAAATTTGTATTACATATTTGCATACTTCGGAATAATATAAAGTACATATGAGAAAATTAGAAAAAAATAGTTCATCTCCCTATTGAATAAATAATTCATCATTTTTCCATTTTTCATAAACATATTACTGTGGTATCATCATCAATTTTAGGAGATTATTTTTCTCGTTGAGAATATTTTAGTGGAACTCTCGTTCGGAGAGCGTTTATCGAGTTCGTCGTGAAATTGAAGCGACTCGATTACCAACGTCACTGCACGGTATATCAGAGAAAAGAGAAAAGAAGAAGAAGAAGGAGGAGGAGGAGGAGGAAAGAAAGGAGTGATTCCGAATGAGAGATAGAGTTTGGTTTGTGAGCGAATGAAGCGAACGGAGATTGAAAGAGGTTGGGAGTGGAGCGAGGGGTGGAGGGGACGATACATTTTGCTCCCGCTGCTCCTGGACTAAAGCTGCCGTTGCTGCTGATACACCTTATATTATAAGCAGCCACCCGAACGTGTTGTAATCTTCTCGAGACAATGCGTCCCCACCGAGAGTGCACGGGGCGCGAGCGATTCCTTCACATCAGGCCCAGGCCCGTCCAGTATGAAGTCGACCAGAAGCATCAGTATATAGGAACGAGAAAGATACTCGAGTCATCTACCAGCGAGAGAACAAGAGAGAGAGAGAGAGGGACAGCAAAGCGAGACCGATGATAGCCGCGACGCTGATGTCGATTCGCAATGGCGGTCGCCACAAATGTTGAAGCTTCATCACCCTCTCTCTCTCTCTCTCTCTCTCTTCTTCTTCTTTTTTCTTATTTCCCTATCTATTTTGAACTTTTTGGATGAAATTAAATTGAGACGACATCTTTTCTCTCAATTTTTCCTCGTGATAAGCCCAAGAGTGTAAACACGTGAAATAATTCTCGGAAGGCTTATCCCGCTCTCAGTTTCTTCGAAGATGCATCGGACAAAATTCGAGAGAGGAAAATTGTAAAGAAGGGTGGAATGAATGAGACAGAGTGGAGAAGTGCTCATTGTAAAACGATAAAAGTTAAGGACACCGTAGGAAAGAGATAGAAAGAGACAGAGAGAGAGAGAGAGAGAGAGAGAGAGGCATAAGGTTGGAGTGAGCGAGGAGAGGAAAGAGTTCGGGACGAGAATCGTCGAGAGCAGGATTCACGAGTGTCTTCTTGGAAGCCTTAGGGCTAATTGGTCCAAGAGAGGGGTTTATACGGCATGAAAAGAAAGAGACCGGCTCAGGGGAATGGGAGTGCGTGCGAGAGGGCTGGGGAGGAACGCACGCGGGATCATAAACTGTCGCCCGCGCGAGATCGGTGAAACCCGCGCGACCCCGAGAGACGTACCAAGGCCCGGGGCGAGGAGGGCGAATGAAAAGGTATAGCGGGAACGAGGCATCCCCGACGCGAGGCATTTACAGAGCCAGAAACGAGCGAGGAGGAAAAAAGAGGATCCTAACTTGGGTTGAACCTCCTCAGTTTTATAAGGGCCGCGAAATATCGCTCGGGGCAAGTTACGCTCTCTAGAAATCTATATTCCACGAGACACACTGCAGGAGAGAGGAGCGCGAGGGGCCGCCAGGCCCCGTGTACGAATTTACATTTAGAAAATATAATGAAGCAGCGTGAAGCGACCATTAGTCGTTCGGAGATGACAGACGGTTTCGGACCCCCGCAGGTCTTTCTCTCTTTCGGAGCTCCGCTTATGCGAACATCACCATCATCCGTGCCCGCGTATATGCATTGGCAGCTGGATGCGCACGCATCCAGAGCCATCATGCGTGTTCCAAGTCCCCAGCCTCGAATGAGCTTCTTCAACGATCCCCGAGATCCTATATTACCCGGAACAGTCTCCAGAAACAATGCATGTTATTATCTTAACTTTGAAAAATTTCTTATTCCAAGACAGATCAACAGTAAGGTTTTTTATGCTCGTCAATGGAATAAAACCTTCAACAATCAAAGTTGGCGTATTCTTCGTAGTGTCGTATTACTTTTTAAATTTGCATCACATAATATTTCTCGTCGTATATTTTTTCGAGGATCCACCTGACGCATCTGTCTCGTCGCTTTGCGTCCGCATTACACGAAAACCCAAACCCAAACCTTTGTAGTGCACTTTCGTGCAGAAAGCAACGGGTGAAGGATAGAGGTAAAAAATATCCTCGCACGTTCATCCATCCTCTCGTAGAGGCGTGTCCTCTAATTATTATAATTATTCCGAGTGAGCACGGCACGGCAGTAGACCCGGGCCGTAATTAACGCGGTCACGGTTTAGTCGAGACGTATAGCAGGACATCTTGACGGATCCAAATTTATACATAATAATAAATAAAGTAAATCAAACTAAAGGCAAATGTCCCGCAAAAATGAAAAAAAAAATTCAACTCGATCTTTAGTATAACCGTAAAAGAACGTTTAGCCGTTTTACACTAAAGTTATGTCGATAATTCAAAATTTGACTGACCTAGAAACTATAATCGATCGTAGTTTTTGTTAGCGTCATGATTACTCTCGTTTTGATAACAACTCAAGTTGTCCCTTGAAAGTTTTGAAAATGAAAAGTTTCGAAGGTGATAATAATCGGGGTAAGAGATACATACAATAGCCGTCGATCAGTAATTAAATCAGAGAGTTATTCCCGTCACGCGCCGCGCAATTATAATTAAGGATTTATTAGCGGGCCTGAGCCAGCCCCTCGGCCGAAGACCACAGAAACGCCTCCTCCGCCGCCTCCTCATCCTCGACATCCTCCCACGGCCGGCTCTAACGACTAACAGGGCCAAAAACTGTTTAAAGACGTTTGAGCGAGACAGAGAGGGTCCCGGGGTATCCCTTGGTCAAACCTCTCATCCTTTTTGCCATCAGCCTCGTATCCGCAACGTCGTCCTTTTACTCTTCGGCCCGAGAATCACCATCATCGTATCAAGAGCGAATGAGTAAACGCTTGCGCGCGTCCTTCTTTCACTCTCTGAGGCAGAAGCAAATTAAAAACTGTCCCAGTCGCCGTAAATAAAAACTCGGCTGGCATTCCGCCCATCTATTCGTCCACCTATATGTGCCTGTGAAAAAACCTCTAGACACGCACTTAATACACGATCTGTCTAACGGGTGTGAATACTTGAAGTATCTTGTGGGGTTGGATCGCAACGAACTCTCAAAAAATTACAAAGCGTACAACAACTCATCGCAATTTATCACGTGTACTTCTATTGGTTCTCAAAGACATAATCATTGAGTGAGTTGTTTGAAACATTTACGAGATTTAATTTCTGTGCGGGTATCTCTAGCAAATTGTACTTTTGATATGAATCAAGTTGCGAATATATTTATATCGTATACTAATTTTCATTGAAAAAAAATACTATTGGATTTTATTTCAACTGTAAGATCGAAGTAGAACAGTTAGCAGTTCTTTATTTAAATCGGACTGGAATTATGAAAGGGCACCCGGTACATAAGTATCTTTTGGTCAACGCGGTGTTTTAGTAGAAGAATGAGATAGTGGATCCTGGCGCCGCAACGCGTTTCAAAATAATGACACGCGGGGCCCGTTCAAGATGGGGGGAGGGGGGGGGAGAAGGATGGTAAAGGTGGTGCTCGCTTGCTGGTTGAAAGAAAGAGAGCGAGAAGAGCCATACTTTGGCCTCTCGTCGTGGGGAACTTTTAATTACAAACTGATGACCGAGCCAAAGCCGAAAATATTGTCTTCGGAGGCGATGCCGGATCGCTAGGGGGAAACGACTATTCGTGCTCTTTCCGAGACTCGAATGCATTAAGAGGAGAAAGAGAAAGAGCGATCGGAGGGATCAATTTCGCGGGTGATGATCGGTTGAGCCTCACCTCTACTTTTTTTCCCATTCATCCCACTTTTTTCAAGCTATTCCGCTCAAGAGATGCGCCGTCGAGACGAATCCTTGGTAAGATCCGGCACGTGGAGTGTGCAACAAATTTGCTTAAAGTATATTAGCACGAAGCTACAACATCCATATTGATGCATCTGTATTAGGAATGAAAGCTCGATCTAATTCAGTGAGAGTGGAAGAAAATGAGACGCGGAAGATGAGAGGCTAAAATCCTAAATGCGGCGTAAACAAGGAGAAGGCCGTCGGGCCGATTAGCCTGATTTTCGATACGCTACTCTAAACCGTTGATTAAATCGTTGGTAGGTTGTTGCTGCTGCTGCTAATATGTTGAACGATACTGAAACTGCAATGGTTGGCCAAGAAGGAATAAAGAGAAAGAGAGATAGAGTGGCGCGGGGCCCACGTGCCAGCAATGATTAAGGTACCAGGTGAAATCGACTCGTACAGAGTCTCACCGGGCTAGAATGCGTCTATTTGGAAGGGTGTGTCTACGCCGCTTACGTAGTTGGAGCGTTTAGGAAGTATAGTATATATAGAATAGTAAGGCAGCAGAGGGCTTCCGACAGAAACTTGTGTGTTAACAGTTAAACGTGCGACCTGAGGCTTCCATTACGACGCAGTCCGCCTTCCCTACAGCAGTTTCCTCTTCAAAGCAATTCCAACTTTGACTGGAAGCAATCCCTGGTAAGCGAGAACCGGATCGAAGTGAACCAAACGTTAGTGGTACGTGGACGCTGGTGTGCGCAGGAATAGCAGCAGAGGGAATCGGGCGAACCAACTTATTCCAATCCCTCATCAGCAATCCGACTCGAAATCACCGTTCGCTGAATTATCGTTTGGTCTCCTCCCTCCTTCTTGTATATACCCTACGAACTGCGTGCAGCCGTTCCCCGGATTGTAGCAATTACTTCGGTAAGGCACGCTTGCCACCGCGCTTTTGCTCCAAAACGGGTAATTATCACCAGTATAACGCTGAGAACGGAGAGACTCTACCATGCCCCCGCGAGTCTCATTTAATCTGGTGATCTGCTCTTGCTTCTGCTGCTCCAACAATCAACGAGAGAATGTCTTGGCAGCTCTAGGTGCCCCTGTCGAGCTCCGCTTCGCTTTCTGTGCGCTGATTACGTAAGACCTCCGAGGGCTGACCCCCGCGGTTTCCCTCACTTCTCTTTCTACTCTCCTCCTTTTGATGGCAACGTGGTCACGACGAGATCATCGACGCCGCTCTAACTCCATCACTATCTCGTTGTTTTCACGATGTTTCTTACTCGTGCACCGCCGTTTAATACCTACAATTGTTACAGAGACTAGAGACGCGAGACTCGAGATAAGCCGTGGATATTCGCGCCTGCTGACTTCGACTCCCATTCGTTTCACCCAAATAAGTCCCCACCGAGTACTCTTCCCCTCTTATTTCTTTTTTATTCTCCAATCAATTTTAGTCACGATGTGTTCGAGCACCATAACTAATGCTGCGACGTGATCAGAGAGCAATTCAAAACGAAAACCTTACAATGTTGCACAAAAACGTATGCCACAGTTGTTCTGCCTGTATTGCTCGTTCACACTTTCGAAAGCTCTGTCCTTGACTCTTAATTTTATTGCACTCTTATTTAAAATTATTATTTTAATCTTTATAAATTTTAATTAATATTTTTTCACTTCTGTACATTATGGTCCCATAATTGTGACTAATGCATAAGAGCAATTCCACGCCATTACGACCACTTTTAGACCTGACCTCTTTTGATTTAGCTGAAACTTTTTTATCATTTTCTACCCTATTGGAAACCTCTCTGAGAATTTTTTCAAATTTTTTCATAAAAAAAGTTATTAATTTTTGAAAAAAAGCTGTTTTTAAATATCATAACTTTTTCGAAAATTCAGTTATCGAAACGTTTTTTTTTGAAATTTTTGTTATTAGATGTACTTTTCAAAACAAAATAGATCAAATTTATTCAAATCAAATTTATCAAATTTATATCTCAACGGTATTTTTTTTTAATTTTCGGGAAAAAACAAAAATTTCTCGATGATTACCATTTTTTTTAAAATTTTTTTTAAAATAAAAAACTTTGACCTTTTTTATAAATCGTTTTTTCGTAAATGTATGTAAATAAATGTTTTTTCGTTTTCTATATTTTTTTTTATTGAAAAAATTTTTTTTTCAAAATTTCGTTTATAGTGCATAACACAATTTTGAAAATTTTTGAGAATGTACATTAAGCCCCAAAATTGAAAAAAAAATTATGAAAATAATAATTAAGAGTGGTTAACATAAAAAAATTTGATTTTTAACTAAAAAGTTAAGAAAAAATAGAAGGTTATTTCAAATTTTTTTTTCAATGTTTTTCAAAGTTTCATCCAAAAAAAGAAAATAATAAAGTTGTTATTTGGTCCATTTTTGGACGAACAGTGGGCTTTGAAAAAAAATTTCTTTAAAATTGAAATAAAATTCTTTAAAAGACCACTGTTCGTTCAAAAATGAACCAAATAACAACTTTTTTATTTTTTTTTCTTTGGATGTAGTTTTTGAAAAAAAAATTATTTGAAATAATCTTCTATTTTTTTCTTAACTTTTTTGTTGAAAATCAAAATTTTTTTACGTTTACCAATTTCAATTATTCTTTTCATAATCTTTTTTTCAATTTTGGAGTTCTATATACATTCTCAAAAATTTTTTAAATAGTGTTGTGTAAAATAAGCGAAATTTTGAAAAAAAATGTCTTTCAATAAATAAAAAAAAAGTAGAAAACGAAAAAACACCACTCTGACGAAATTTGAGGATTTATAAAAAGCGTCAAAGTTTTTTATTTTGAGACGGGAATTTATTGTCCCTCATCTGGCGCGGCCTGGGTCTACGGCTGCCAGGGCTCTAATTATTTTATTTTAATTAAGTTGGACGCCAGTCAGTCTATAGATTGACAAAATATTTTATTTTTTCTATCTTACCCGGCTGAAGGCGCGGGAGGGGTTCGAACCAGTGGACCCTTTTACTAAATAGGATAGAGAGGAAGTTGCGAAGCTCGCTCGAGAAAGAAAAGAATTTCGACTCACCGTGAAATTTATCCCTCATGCCTTCCTCTTCCTTCTTCTTTATTTTGATTCACTTATATCCTTGTTTCGACAAGATAAACGCTGGACAACTTTATAAATAATTGACAATAATCGACGCTATACGTCCCGAAGGAGAAGACGGACAAATCTCTCTCTCTCTCTCTCTCTGTTCTTATTTTCTATTCGTCAAAATTTTGACGAATTAGCATGCGTGAGATCGTGTGTCGCCTCGTGCTCCACTACCTTCATATGGCCCTGGTGAATATCCTTTGTCGTGCGTAATTTCGAATTATACGTCGAAGGATACTCAACAGCAAGTGAAATCGTTATTTATTTCGACGTCGAGCTTGACACCGAGGTGCGACTTTTTTCCCGTAACAATTTAAAAAATTAAAAAAAAATAAAAACGGTAATCATCGAGAAATTTTTTTTTCCGAAAATTAAAAAAAAACCGCGAAGATCTGAATAAATTTGATGTATTTTTTTAATAGTACATCTAATAACAAAAATATTAAAAAACGTCCCGATAATTCAATTTTCGAAAACGTTATGGCTTTTTTTTAAATTCAAAACTTTCGGTTGGGTGAAAAAATTTGAAAAAATTCTCAGAGAGGATTTCAATATGAGTAGAAAATGATAAAAAAGTTTCAACGAAATCGAAAGGGGTCAGGTCTAAAAGTGATCGAATTGGTGTGGAATTGCTCATGAATAGATGTTTATCTATATGTATATTTATACGTCATTATCTATTTATCTAAAATCTGGAAGCAGTTACTTGAGTGACTGCGCTCAACTATTTTTGTTGGTTCTTGAAATCAATTAATGCTTCATATAGAATGAACGACACTTTTATTTTATTTTTTATATTTTCCAGCACCAACGATGAGTACCTAATTTCCAGATGGAAATTCAAAGCCCAACAGCGAGTCGGAGAGAGCGTTAAAACTTCTGACAAGGAGCAATTTTCTCTTCCGTCGTAATCGGATTAATCTCTGTCGGGAGAAATATCACGGAGTCACTGTAGATAGGCACAACAGTCAGCAAGTATCAGTTCAGAGGGAATAGATTTTTGAGAAGCGCGTAGAGAAATCCACGCGTCGAGCGCATATTAGACTTTTCCATACGGGGAGCGTAGATAATCTTGGTTGCTCGGCCTCGGACGAGGTATACGCGAGGTGGATGTGTCCGAAGATACTCGCATTCATGGACGTCGCACCATCGAAGGATACTGCCCGGTGAGACGTCGTATCACTCTATCGCCTCTATTATCCCTAGACAAGTTACGTAGACATGCTTTTTCTCTCAAAGAGCTAGATCGCGGCTGTGTTATACATATACATGTAGTAAAAGCGCAATAGGAGGGAGAGAGAGAGAGAGATAGCGCATAGAAATAAGAGCGAGACCTGGGCCTGGGCCGCTAGTGTCTCAAAAGGGCCGGGCGTATACGCGAGCCCCGGGTGGGCTCAACGTGTAATCTCCTGCGCGACTGCTGCACGTATGCCCTAGAAGCATTAAAGTCTCGACGTCATTGGTACGCGCTGACGCTGCTTATGTGATACACGAAACGGGATGCCCACATACCTACGCCCGGCTATAGACAGCCTCGGAAGACAATAAAAAGAGAAAATGAAAACGAATCGAAATAAAAGAGTAGAACGGATAGGAGAGAAAAGGAGAGCTTATATAAAGTATATGCAGAGAGGGGTGGCATACGGGGTCGAAACGCGAATGAAATGGAGAAAATGGAGAAGAGTGAGGGAGAGTATCGGGAATAAGAGGCGAGCATGAGTGAAGGTAAGATGAGGAAGACGAAGAAGAAGAAGAAGAAGAGGCCGGGAGCTATGCGTGCTCCGCCCCGCCCACGCTTTCAGAGACCCAGGACTCAACTTGTCCACCTTCTTCGCGATGTACAGCCAGAGGCAAGAGTAACGACCACCCTGATGCATTTCGTTGGATTCGCATCGTGCGCTTAGAGAACTTTCTGTGCCCTCTTCTTCTCTTCTCTTTTTACCCCTTCTTTCTCCCTCTCTCTCTCTTTCTCTGTCTCTGAGTGCATCATGACTTGGAAGCTTTTCACGAAATCCTTGAGCCTCGATCGACCACGCTAAACGCGTATAAAAATTCGCCATACGCTCGTGAATTATAAATCATGGCGGATCGTCGATTCTGATGATGAGACCATTTGTTTCATTGTATTACAGATTTCACTCGATATGATTTCCATACAATTTTGATAAACTGTGTATTACATCCGGTATCGAACTCTTCTTTGTATTCCATTTACATAATCGTTTGAGAACGTGAAGTAGCAAGAAAGCGATTTGTAACCGATTGGGAAGAGTGCGCGTCTCGAGATCCCGACGAGAAAGAGAAGAATAACTCTGTCAGAAAGCTATGGGAGCCGAGACTTTTTCTTTCCCCCGTGTAGCTCATTTGGAGAAGCTTGATGATCGTGATTCTTGGAGAACTTGAGGAAAGTATTCCTCTCGAGTCTGTACCCGTTTGGGAGGCCGGAGGCGCCATCTCGAACCCTCCGATCCAAGTAGTCGGCCGTGTCCTTCATCGGCGGTCTACAACGCGCATTACCATAGCGAGCCCGCGAGCGTCAAGTTGGGCCCGGTGGTCGAGACAGCGACTTATTCTCGCGAGCTTCGGGTAAGCTACGCCCGACGAGAGAAAACCCGGGACAACCAACCGAGATCCATGGAATAATAATACTGCGACGAAAAAAAACGAAAAAAAATTACCGTGTATTATGCATGCATGTACGATGATGTTCAAGGGTGTATGCAAGTATTTTGCTGTGGTCAACGGAGCCCCCGGGTCATTCGAGGCTCGGATGGTCCTTCTGCTTCGGCCGAAAGCCCGGTTGAGCAAACGAGTTACAAAAGCCGGATGTTCCTCCTAGAACCCGCACCAGTCCTCTCATATATCTTCTCAAACAAGCAGTCCAAATGGATATCGCACCTCGAGAATAGAAAAGGAATGTTTGCTCTTGTCAAACGTTGAGAATTTATTCCGATCTCTGTCGTATTATATTTACTCTCGTCGCCTGCAGTGGACACCACACGTATTGTTTCTATACAAATGCTGATGAGGATCATACTATATGAAGGAATGAGAGCGGAACTGGCTGTCTTTTGTCTCGATCGTCAATGCAGCGAATGCACGATGAGGTGCTATCATTGAACGACAGGTGCGGATCCCGAGCAAACCGGAATTATTAGCTCTCTGATATGGTGTAGCGACTTTAATAGAACAATATCACAACTCTGATGCACAAATCTAATTATTTTCGTACCCGCTTGATTACATCGTCAGCGACTTATTTCACGGCGATCGTGTCGGCCCGGATGTTGTTATTATTATTTATTATTATTACTATTAGAATGATATTTTCGAAGAAAAGAGGGGCTCGTTACGGGACGAAGTGCGCGTTGATGAGAATAAAGAGGGAGCCGAATCGAGTCGTCGCTTTCGAGTGACCGGAATAATTTAGAGACGCGAGTTCTCAACGAGTTATTACACGCGCATACACATCGCATGAAAATCAATCAAAGACACGCTGAGCACTCGGAAAGACCGGTTCACGAGGCGAGCTCGGGCCAGCCAGTCATTTTTAAAGCGTTCCGAGTCGAAGAAAAACATCAAAGAGTCATCAGACGTGCTGCGCGATCGCGAGGATCGCTCGGGCTCGGCTTGTCTCTCTTCCTCATTCTCTCATCGACAACGGAAATGTGTATGAGAATTGATTAATAGCGGTGCGCGGCGTCGAACGCGCGACGAGGTCACGGAGCCTCGCTACTCTCACTCTAGGGTAGAAATATTGAAGGGAATTATCGGGGCTCTACCTGACTGATGGAGCGAAATATCACGCGATTGTTGCCCCATTCGCGTCAGTGTTCTTTTACGAACACTCTCCTCGAATAAATAACAAAACATTATTATCTTGGGCTGTAAAACAATTTATTCGGCGCCTCCGTATATATAGGAGCAGGTTAATTGATGTCTCTGGCGAAAAAATAAGCGACGCCGCCGACTCTCGTGCACCGAGATCTATCCTCCGCATGAAATATCTCTCCTTCGCGTTCCTGCTGCTGCCGCCGCCACGATTTTCCCTCATTTTCCCTCATTCGGATCTTGGCATGTTCGCTCCTCGCTTCTCCGTTCAAGGGAGTTTGTTGTCCGGCTTTCCTCTCGAGCACGTCCGAGAAGTTCTCACTCTCGAGCGTCGCACTTCTCCCCCGCCGTTGTAACTTGACTTCTCGCGGCATACATGCATACGCATGGACACATGTATCGAGGACGTCTCTGCCGCTGCAGAGACGAGTAAAATTGAGCGAGGCGCACACGGAGCGGCGCGGCGGGGCTGGCTAACGCCCGTAGCCGCAATCTCTGGGCAACCGCGTCAAGTGGTTATATCTTTCGTGTGGGTAGTCTGGACTGAGCTACGGTTATTCCACGTTGATCACAAGTGGCCAACGTCGAATCGGCTTTTGGTAGCCGTCGCGAGACGAGGCTTAATCTCTCCGGGAGGCTGCATCGCTCGGAGAAAAAGAAAGGAAAAGTTAAAAAACGAAGCTCCGGATCCTCGAGGATCCTCCAAAGAGGCCTCCGTGCTAGAGAGACAACGTGTTTATGTTTGTCCCCCTCATCCGCCTCTCCCAGTCATCCGTCGTGAGCTCCGAGTTGAAACTGCACTGCTCGCGCCTCCCGCGATCTTCAAGCACAAAGAGGGGTCTATAGTCTGCGGCCCCTCTGGCTCCCGCTCGGAGGCCACGCTGGAATTATGTTTCTCTCCCCGTCCTTCCTCAGATCCATTGCCGAGGCGACAAAACACCACAAAGCGAGCCTTGTTATTGGTGTCCGAGTCGGCGTTACCTCGAATTCATCATCGTCAAAACCTGCTTCTATACTTAACATATTATTATAAATCCGCCTCTTTTACGGATTTTCCAAATAAGTACACGCACTCGTGATAAATATATCGATTTCTTTCAATTCTCTTTATTTTTTTTTCCGGCATGACTAAAGTTCCTCACGTCGGAAGAAACGTTATTCCTGGTTGCGACCGTCGCCACTTGCATGCATTTGTTTATATACTCGACAGAAATACGGAGCGAGTATATCGCGCGCGCGCGAGCCCGCTCTGTGCCCGGGTAAAATGAAACACGTGTCGTGGTAAGCCCATTCCCGTGCTGAACGATCATGTAAACGTCGCACACGCTGCTATTTTCGAACTCCCGAGCGAACTTCGAACCGCGCACAGGGGCCTTTCATAAAATAGTACAGCAGTCTCGACGCCAGGGATTTTTATTGTGAATCGTATTCCTCGGAAAAGCGTATCATTGGAAAATATATGGTCTCAAAATGATAGTCTGCGCGCGTCGATCGTCCGGGAATACATTTTATTTGCCTGCAACGGATTTTCGTTCTTTCTAGTTGGATCGTGCTAACGCAAAAATCTCTCTTTCTCGCTCTCTATTTTTTTTTTGCTTCGTTTATTTTCCATGATAAGATCGGCGGGACGAGTGACGAGAGACTCTCGAGAGTCCGGCGATATACCGTATTTTTATTCTGATGCCGATATAGGTAGTACATTTCACTCTGCTCCGTGTACTTTACCAGGAACATTCGGGCTTCGTGGAATCCGGGCTCTTCCGTAACCGATCGTTACCCAAAGTGTCGCCTGGCGGGCTTGCGTGCAAGAATGCGCGACAGAGCGCGAAGACAAGGGAGAAGAGGATAAAAAGATCGGATAACATAGTATTATCCTGGTCTGTGTCACCCCGGGAGGGTAATTTCCTCGAAAGTCCGTCTTGACGACGACGACGACGACGACGACGACGACGATGGTGAAAACTACACCGCTAGCGCATCTCACTCTCAACATAAAAATAATAACAATAATTACAGAAATAAAATAATAATATTGAATTTATTTATTCCGCAGGTTAATCGTTTCAATTGTAACATTTTTCTTTACTTCTCTTTGTACCCGCAAAAAGTCTGTTCCCGCATGTACACATTGTACACTTTCTTACACTTTTCTGTATACTTTGCGGTATTATTGTCACGGCGTCAAGCCACCATTCTTATTTCACTTTCATTATTTATTTTTATTATAATATATATATATATATATATATTCATTGAATCCCGAAGGCGTATCTCACTCAAGTATAAAAGTAGTCCTCATTTCATGGGTTCACATGACACCTATGTGTTTGAAGAAAATTCTCTTCTACCTCCATTCCTCTTTATTCACACGTGTTCGTCGTACTTTTGTCATTTTTGCGGCTCTCTTTTTCGCGTCATCTTTCCAGGTTTCGCCTCTATACTTACCAAGTTACGCAATTGCGAAATTTGCTATATTCGTAAATGGAATTGATATCAATGACGCTTAACATCCGTTCTCGCGAGGAACAAAAGGGCATTCATTCGTTTGACCTCATCCGGGGGTTGACTTCCTCCCGATACACCTTCTTATGTAAACTTGTTTGTGCTCTCTGCTCTCTCCTTTATTTATCTTTTCTTTCTTCTTCGGAATTTATACTAATGACAAAGATGTGCGTGATAAAAAATGAAAATAAATAATACTGGAGCGACCTGCTACACATTTTGTTTTTTTCACTTTCACGCTGCACAATTTTTTCATTTTTTCGAAACACACTCCCGCCAACAGAGGTTTTAAGAATATAAAATTGATCCACGAGGTTTTATACACACAACCGCATGTGCTTGCGCGATTCAATAAAACACGAGGGAAATAGTAATGGGGCTGTTCTCGACCAAAAGTATCAAGTACAGAGAGGTTCTGTACTTGTCAATAAGAAATATAAGACTATTTTGCTATACTTTTGAACAAAAGAAGTACATAAAAGATATTTATATTAATTAATTTATTGTGCACCAATTATTGTTTATATATATTAGAGTGGGTCAAAAAAGTGACCTTTTTTTTGCTAAAGTTCTATATTTAATGCATTTTTAATGCATTTTTCTAAATATTTAACATTCAACGTTAAATACGAATATCTTCTTAATGCTTCATCTAATCGACTAAGCACGAAAGATCAGTTTTAAAGATCAGTTAATTTCCTACAAAACAATGTATTGCGTATTTTATTCCTGCTTACTACTTAGTGATTTACGATGCAAAAATAATGATTTAAAATTTTTTTTTATTTAACCTCAAATATCTTTGAAATGGTGAGATTAATGAATTTATAAGAGAACTTTTTATAGAGCGTTCAATTTCCTACAAAACGACGTATTGGGCATTTAATTATATTTATTTTTCAATGAGTTATAAAATGATGATAAAAAACTTTTTTTTCAAAATTTATCAAACTTTGAGCTCAAATATCTTTGAATTGGTGAGATTAACGAAAAATATAAAAGAGAAATTTTTTGCAGAGCATTCAATTTCCTATGAAAATATGGCTTTTAAATGCCTCTAAGTTCAATATTCATCAAGATACGAGTATTTCCGTAAGAGACTGATAAAAAATCAAAAATTACGATGCGGAAGTTGTTCTCATCAAAATAATGAGCTAAAACTTGGTGAAAGTTCGTTTTAGATATCCAGAAACAAGAATATCCGTTGCAAAAAAGAAAAAAAACAAAGTCACTTTTTTCGACCCTCATTAATATATATATTAGGGTCATTCAAAAAAAAAAGTTTTTTTCTTTTTTCGCGAAAACAGGTTTGAAAGTTTTATTTATACATAAGAAGAAGCCTATACAAACTTGAGCTCTTTATAAAAATATTAACGGGCGCATCGCACTTTTCGATTTTTCATAAGATTAACATGGGAATAGTTACGTTTTCTCCTTCAGAATTTTGTAATTACCTAACAATTGGTACTTGTAATCGCTGTGTGACTTGAAATATTTGGCTAAAGTTATAAAACTTTTCATTTTAAAAGTTAATGGGGTCGAGTGATCGATGGTTTTAGGGTATAATAGGTCAATATAAATGAGTTATCAATAATTTATGATTTAATATCTTTATAAAAATAATATTGAGAGCGACTAATAAAAAATTTAACATATTGAGCACAGAATAAATATTGAGTGGTGAGTGAATTAAACAAAATTATAAAAAACTGGTAAAAATATAAATTTGGAGCTTCTCAAAACTACACTGAGAGAAGAAATTAGTTGAATCAACAAAATATATTTTGTTGACTCGTATTTAGTTAACTCAACATTAATATTGTTGAAGCAAGTACTGCT
>JAPYYW010001650.1:0-26818 GCA_030522545.1 Cremastinae sp. A BG-2022a
AAAAATTCAATCTTACTGTTAATAAACACGGTTGCCTTGACGTTTCTGACTTTCTTTCATTACTTGGCGTCAAGACACTACCGTGTCTCTTGATTTATACGTTCATGCATATTATATGTAACTTTTTGTTCGTAAAAAATTCCATGTTAACATCAAGTTCGTAAATTATTTTTTGTTTCTCTCTCTCTCTCTCTCTCTCTCTCTCTGAATGCAGAGATTTACTGTGATGTAGGATAATTTACTATCTATATAGACTTGTTTTTTTTTAATTGTTTGTATATTAATTTTATTCATAATACATATATACGTTGATATTGATGAGTATAGCAATAAGTGTTCTGGCAATGTTTTCAAAATTTTTATATTTAGGTATGAGTTCCTTGAAATAATTTTGCTTCCCCTCAACCCGATTAACCAAAGATGCCCTCGAGGACCGATTTTCTCAATGATATTCAGATAATGAGTCATAAAATGATGTTTTGGTATCCTAAACTTCAGCTCAAGTATACCCGATACTAAATTTTTCGCCTTCATTCTCGTGTCCGTTTTTATTGCCATGCACTTATAATGCAGTGGACTGCCAGAAATGTAAACAAAGTTTTATTGCTGAACAGGTATGGGCGAAGCTCGATACTTTTCTAAGAATTGAAAGTAATTTTTCCACAGGTAATGCTTATTTCATCGATGGTGCAATAAGCATAATACATTGAAAAATTTTCATTTTTTAAGTATCGAGCTCTGCCCATCCCTGTTGCTGAAAACATCGTTTTTTAACCCCATAAAATCAGCAATAAGTAACACCGCTCAACACCTTTTACCAAACACACCCGTGTTATTATTTAACACCATTTCCTTTTATCACACACTCAATTTGATTAACACCGCAAAATTTTTTACAGTGTATTGGATATTAATTTGACGTCATAACATTTAAAAATGAATCAACGCGATGACATTCAACTTTGCTTTTTCCTGTGAAATTAGTTGAATTGAAAGAAGCAGGTGGGGAAAAAGAATAAAATTGATAGATAAGAATACATTGTTGGTGTGTTCGAGAGAGTCGGAAGAGCGAGGGCGAGCGAGGATTATCGGGTCGAAGAGAGACGGAACGGGAGAGAAAGGGAGATAAATTCTCGAGAGGAAGGCGACAATTAGGGCACGCTCTTGCTTCTTTCATGCCTCAACCAGTCCGTTTATGTTCCAATCTTTACTAGCGAGTAAGAACCCATGTTGGCTTTTGTAAGACTTTTGCCATGCACACTTGTACCCATCTTTCCGGACATACGTTCGAGGTTCACCCAAGCCTGCGAAAATAAGCAACGTTAGCCAACGAAAGAGCGAATCGAAGCGAAACATTTAAAAAATAAAGAAATTTTCAACTTTTAACTGTATGAGAACGTTTCTAATGCACACAAACTTGATACATCGACGATAAACTTTACGAATTTCGATCGAAGATTGACAATTTTTATATATATAGGACGACTGAATTTTTGCTATTTTTTTTGTATTTTAAGTAATAGATAATGATTCAAAGCATTTTATATATTACCATGCATGCACTTCATTTGCTTATTATAGGTGTTTGGATTTAAAAAACGATATGGTTTTGAATAACATTGTTATACGTTTATTAATGTAACCCTGCGAAATTAATTCAATTCTTTTTCAAGTAACTGATGTAATATTTGAATTAAAAGCCTAATATAATGTGCATACTTCTGACATTATGTAAAATACACTGTTTGAAATCCCAAATATGTATTTTTCTAATATGAAATATCTTAATGAATTATTGATAAATCTTTATAAAATTGCTCACGAAAATGTGAAAAAATATGAGAAAAAAATGTTTGAAAATTAGAATGATTGTTTTGATAAAATTGATGATAATATGCTAAATAATAAATTGATGCAATCAAATTTTATTCACTTGTACTGTTCTAGGCATTGACTTAAATTTTTTTTTTTACAATTAAAAAATATATACATACAGTATACTTTACTATAGTGTTTGAATTATATTTTGCTATTAATATAATAAAACAATGTTCTAATTTTCACAAAAATTTTATTCTCATGATGAGTGTTTGCAGATTCGAGTAACTGCGTAGATTTAGCAAATACCAAATCCGAATATTTCTTGAAATATTTTGCGAGATAACAAGTTTCCTTGAAAATTTGTACCGGTTTCATGCCTATTAATCGTCGCAAAATAATATTAAATCCTTGCCCGCGCGTTCTGAAAATAATCGAACGAAAAAATGAGGAGAGAGAAAAAAAAGTGGATGCCTGGAAGAGAGAAGAAACGGACCTAAACAACCTCGTGTGCCTTTTTTTCGTTCTCTATCTTTTTTTCCTCTCCTCTCGATGGCTTTTTTTCCTCGCTGAGGCCAAAGAGGCCAGGACCAACTGTTATTCACGGGAGTGCACCGAGATGCACCGGGAATGCACCGACGTTGCACACGAGAGCCCTCGCTAAGAATGCGAGTTAAATCCCCCGTGTCCTGTGCCCTCTTCCACACATAATACACGTATCACGTGTCTCGTGTCAGTGGAAAAAAAGGGAAGAGAACGAGAGAGGAGAGATAAGAACGGAACGGATCTCGCACTTTGCAAAACGACAAAAAGACCGTCGCATCCGTTCTCCTTATTTCCTTAGTTTTTACACTTTACTTAAAATATATATATATATATATATATATATATATATATATATATATATATATATATATATATGATTGTCACTGTGACTCAAAAGCATTACTTCCTAAAAATTACACTCATTAGATTACACATATTATTCTTGAACCCCTCCTCATCCTCCATCGTGAAAAATATTATTTATAAATTTTATGTAACTCACTTTTTACGATGCTGAGCAACAACTTATTTAATCTTAGAACCGTTTAAGGTATTGTTGCCATGATACAGTCAAGTTAAAAAATTATGCTTGAAGGAAAAGACTTGAAAACGTGATATTCCTTTATAGTCTGAAATCTTGATCAGGAGAAATGGTCAAGAAAATGATGTTAATCGTGAAGTAATAATATGAGCAATGCTGCGAAATTTCAGTTTTTGAAATTCACTTTCGTTTTTTTTACAATTTTTAAGAAAATTAAAAAATAAACTGTCAAAATTTAGTTGCTTTTTTTCATCGAATTTCGGAACATAGTATATGTATTTATAATCTTGTGTATAGTTTTTTGGATAAAATTTAATAAGACAAATACGAGACTTTTTATACTTCGAAATAAGAATTGGAGATTAAATCAAAGATTTAGTCAAAAGTATGCTCATAAAATATTTAATCTCTCAACTTTTTTATTTATTTATTTTTTTTGAAATGTATTTACTCAGTTTATCTTTATGCTTCTTGGTATAAAGATAAACTGAATAAAGGTGTATCAATGCCATTAAAATTAATTTAAATAAGTACAAGTACTTATTTAGTACAAGTACTTATTTAGGTCGTTCATAAACACAAAATTCTTCCACTAAAATAGATAATAAATTGTTTTTAGTATGCAATGTAGTATTGAATGAACCAAATACGCATTAATTAAATAAATTCACTTGATTAAACTAATTTTTTTATTTCGCAGCAAACAAATGTGCCAAATATCATTTCGTTTATTAATATTACGCATCAAATGTAACCTTTTTTTAAACGCGAAATTTGTCGCACATGAAAAGTCGCGACTGCTCGTAGGGAAGGGAAAAAAAGAAAAAAGATGGGAGAGAGATCACGTAGCTCGGAGATGTTTACTCGCGTGCGGCAAGAGGCGATCCTTTCAGGGAGGCGGACCGCGCGCAGTCGGGTCAAACCGATTCAACTCGACCTCGCGGCATTTCCTTCCTCTTTCCGTCGTCATCCTCGTCCTCGTCTCCTTCCGTCACTCTCGGCCCCCCTCGCGAAACCAAATTTCTAAAACACCAACCGAATTCTCATCAACTCGTTAAAAATAATTTTTAAAAAATCTGACATTCCTATACTATAACTTAAACCATCAAAAAATTAACTTTTGCACATTGATCAAAACTGCAGAATATCGACAGTACAAAATATAAAAACATACTTTCTAATAAGTAATACATATACATACATTTATTTATTTTTAGACAAAAATAATGGATATTTTTGTGACATATACTGCGTGTTATTTTTCTATTCTCTGCATTAAATTGATCTAATTAAAAACAATTCTTTCTTCACAATTATTTTAATTCTCAGGGAAAAATATAATAATTGTGCCGCACTGATAGGAATAATAATTGCAGAGCGAGCAGGAGTCGTTGAAATATCTGTGATTAAGGAAATCTCTCGATAAGTCCGGGGACCTGCTCTGATAGCTTTGGCATAAAATAATATTTATTAGCTCAGGGCTCGGAGTGAGACAGAGTGACAGATGTACAGATATTTATACGTGTATAGCAGAGAGAAAGAGGAATATGATGGAGAGGGATATAAAGGGGGGGGGGGAAAGAGAGGAAAGAAGGAGACGAGAAAGAGCTTGACCCAGCCCAACAATTTTCTCGTCGTAGGTATGAAAACTGGAAACTATACTATTACGTTGTCACGACGAATACGACGAATTAAGGTGGTAAGAAGATGAGAAATCTTCCTCCACCTTGTATACGTGTATTATGGCGTATATAAAAACGTTATATTCCCCGGTAGTGTACACAATATCACGCGGCTTAATGCGTGTAATCATCGCGATTCCATTATGCCGGATGATCCCCGGGCTCCGCCGAGAGGAAGGAGAGCCAACCGTCGACGAGGACACTAAATCAGAAAGACACAGACCGCGTATATTAGGAATGAGTCTCTTGTACGGTGGACCCCAAAATTCCTCATCACTATCTTTTTACAATACTTGAAATATTTGATCTTATTCGTCACAAAAGGTAAACGACACGATACTTCAGGGTGTTGAATCGGTACAGCAAAAAATCAAGGATTTGACAACGTTTTTCTCCCATACGAAGTCGTTCAAGAGTATAAATTAATTGAGAAAGGTTGCTACAAATTTACTGAAGGAAAACATTCTTGAAATTCAATGTTATTAAAAGTAAGGTCTGCTTTTTGTGTGACTGCACAGAAAAAAATGATAAAATCGTTTTGGAAAAATCAGATGAAGCTTCTTCCATGCCATACAAAAATCAGTGCAAAATTTCACTTAAATTGGGAGGACTTGGTACTTATGTGTAATTATGTTAGCAAACATTCTTTTTTCAGAAAGTTATTTGGTTTTTATTGAAACTAGAATTTGGTTACGTAAAAAAAATTGTTTCAGTATATTGAATTGAAAACAAATCAATTTGTTTAAAATAAGAAATCCTGTTTTAATTAAGAATTTAAGAGTCGACCCTGATTGGCAGCGAGTCAATGTCCCAGAAAGACGAAATAAAAATATATGTGATATGGAGATTTTTAATTTTTTTAAATAATTATATACCTTGTCTGTGAGAAAATGAACTAAAAGCAATCTTTGCTCTCATTTCAATTGCACTGAGAGAAATCACAGCAGTAAATTTTACCATAAAGTGACAACCAAACTAATTAAATTACAATTAAATACATTTTTATAGTTGTATACGTATAATATATTCAGAGTAGAATCTAAATAAAATGTAATTAGTTCATAATTGATTTAGTTTGTCACTTTTGTACAGTAAAATATCTACCATACTTTTCTCCAAGTGTGTCCTTTCAAGAAAGATACAGAATGCTCTTCATTCGATCTTCAATCATACGTTCGTTCCAGAATGCGAGATATTCCTGGAAAGCAGAAAAAATAAAATCTCGGTTGTGTGAAATTTGTGCGAGTAGTGGAGAATGGCGAGAGAGAGAGAGAGAGAGAGAGAAAGAGAAAGACAGAGAGAGAGAGAGAGAGAGAGAGAGAGAGGAAGAAGGAGCACAGATGTGTACCTTCCGAGAAAAGTCGTTGTTCATATCGAAATGCAACGGGTTATTTTGCAGTTGGGAAAAAGAGAGCGAGAGGGAACGGCGAGGGAGAGAGAGAGAAAATGATAATTGGAGAAACGAGAGTTCACTGATGAGGAGAGCCTCGTACACGGAGCAAAATCAAGAGCAACGGGCATTCAGCTTTTCTCGTCGTGCGAGCGTTAACTTAGCATTGTAATTCCCTCTTGTAATTTCGCCATTTTCTTTTCTCCTCTCCTCCCGCTTTTTTCTTTTCTCCCTCGCGCCACCTCGCTCCGCCACTCCATAAAATAAACAAACGTAGCACGTGCGAGAGACGGAATGATAAGAGTGGAAAAAGAGAGAAAAAAAAACGGAGTAGGAAAATCCTCGCGAGAATAAAACGGTCCAATCGAGCGTCTTAAGGTGGCTCATCAGTGACAATGCTGGTCAAAATATCATTACGTCAAAATTCTTTATAAAACGTATCGTCAGTTTTCAAAATAATATACGTAAATAAAAATTATGAATTTTGATGATGTTTCTATTGATATTTTATTCATAGTTTATTATAAATAGCAGTTCTTATTAAATTTCATTCGATATTTTATTGATAAGCGACAGACAGCAAAACTATCCTTTTTGTTTTTGAAAAATGTAAATGACAATCCAGGATAACCAAAAAACAATGTTTTTTTTTCCAAATTCACAGCCTATTTCTTACTATTGAAATTTTTAATCAAATGACAATGTTAAGTTTGCATGATTATCTTATACAATTTAGCGTTAACAAAATATTACGTTATTACTATTATCATTACACATGGTTCGTGCTGGCAGATGCATTACGTTTGATCGCACTATAATCATATTGTTTCCGAGATTCTTATGCAGGATCGTTTTCAAATGAAATTTTTGAAAAAAATTCCCTGACAATACCAATACTCTGGCAATAGAAAGCTCAAGATTTTATCTTGCAGTACTCCAATTATGAACAAAATCTCCCGTTTTTTTCAAAATGTATCATGTCATATTCGATGAAAATACAATAATCTCCCATGAAAGCATTGCTATAAAATATAAATGTTGATTAGCTCGTTTGCAATGATGTTCCTGGCAAGTGACCCTAAAATTTTCAAGTTTTGTTTTATACATCACAAATAATACTCTCTCGAAATTGTATCTAACATCTCCCGTATTTTAATTCATTGATGAGCCGCCTTAAAAGAGGGAGAGATCGAATCACACACGCTGACACATATTTTTCGAACGAGTGATAAGCCCCGGAGGAAGGTGTGGTGAAAGAAAAAATAATAATTGCGCGGCGTAACAGGAATGTGGAGGGGAAAACGGTGAAAAAAAAGACGTAAATATTTAAACGGAAGAAAATTGTTCTGAACTCGTAAATTTTTGTGTCTTTCATCGACGAAATTCGCGTTGTCTTCCGAGCGATGTGTACACGGATAATTCCGCGTGGGTGCAGCACGATCTCTCTCTCTTTTCTCTGGCCTTGCTTTCTCTCTCTCTTTCTCTCTTTCTCTTTCTTCGTCGAAAGGAAACCGAGCGATGCGGTAAAATCTTAACAGCAGCAGAAGGAGGAGGAACGGCAGCGAAGCACCCCGGTGATTACGAGGCTGATTGGCTCGGCGCGAGATGAGACGGCGGCGTCCGTCCTGGTGACCGCAGTTCTCGTGACGACGACAACGATGACGACGACGACGACGACGACGAGACCAATGACGACGAGCCTCTATACTCGTGCTTAAAATCATTTTCTAGACGACCATATCCCGCTGGAAAAAAAAAGATCTACTTATATTTTATTTGTATATACCCTTTCCCAAAGCGCCAGCATTCATTTCGAAACGTGCATTTCTGCTATTTACATGCAAAAAACGAATTTTATTATATCTTGCCTCATCATATTCCTCCACGTTGGAATATATATTTCTTTCGTTGCCAGAGAAGTTACCATAATCGCTTAAAGAGTTTAAACCGTTTATTGGCGCGTTTTTCAGATTGGGGTAATTGTTCGAGGCCGCTCTTCGATCGAGATCGAGGGGACCAGGCAGGAACGACTCTCCGTCTGATGTCACGTGAGTGCATATTCAATATTTACTTATTTGTGGAAACGATACAGTGAGAAATAATTCTCGTAAGGTATATGACTCGCATGAACATCCTTTGAGACAGAATTTATATCAGAAAATGTGCACAAATCTTCTTTAAAATATTATGCGAAATATATATATATATATATATGTCAAATCATATGAAGCTTTGCCATTTACAAAATCGAGATATAAATTATTGATAACCGTAACTTTGTTAAATGTATAAGAGCCGTAAGAGTCCATCATGTTTAAAGCTGCTATATTAAAAAAAATGTATGTCTAAATTACTACGTGGTAACCTCTCTTTAAATTTTACATATTTTTTGACGTGTATATATTGTTAAAAAAATGTATGCTAATTTTAAGTGAATTCAGTGTCAATCAATTTTACGGTATGCTTAATATGAAGTTTCTTCTCGATTTTTGTCTCGTTCAACACGACTTACGATCTTTTAAGTTTATTAAAAAATATTTTAAAAAATTTTACATACTATATAATTAACAAAGTGGCAAAAGATTTTTGCAAAAAACTTGCTTTGATGTTGCATAGAAATTTTTCAAAGTTTTATGCAAATAGAAAATTGTCCAAAATTCTAAGAGGCTTCACCGTCTGGAAGTCAAGCTATTTATAAATTAAAACTACACTTTTTAACACAAGTTTTTGTGAGACTGTACAGAAAAACGTGATTTTTCAAATAAATATCTCAACTTCCACAAGATGAAACCTCCTAAAATTTATTGTACAAGATGCATATTATGACGAAGAAAGTTTGCCTATATGCAAATTAAACAAAAATTATCGAAATTTGTTTTACTTTGACAATAACTTGAAAAAATCGGTCCGACATTTAGTTGTGAATTTCCTAGGTAATTAAGATCGATAATTATATCGAGATAATTAAGATCGATAATTAAAATGGCTACAAGGCGATGGAAGCTCGAGCTTTCTATTCGTCGCGAAATTTTCCTACATGACATTTCAAAAATAGTATTTAATTATATGTAAAGTTTTGAAAAATGTTTCACTACCGATTTTGAATACAAAATCCATAAAATATTGCGTTTCCGGTGCGATTCATCGTTAAATTCAAACGCCTCAGTTATTTTGATCCTCCACCCTCATTTTCTCGATTGTCATTTTTTCCAACTCTCGGCTATACGCGTCTTGTCCAAATTTTCGCAATTTTTGAGGCGCGCACGAGCGAGCGTTTCGTTCGCGCGCGAAAAAATATCTTCGGCTCTTATATACAAGCTTGACCGCGAGAGGACGTCGGGAATAAAGGCGCGCAAAACCATGGCTGGTTTTGTCTCGACCGCAGAACACGTGACTCCCTAACTGCTTTTCGTTTAAACTTTGAGCTTTGAGGGTCGTCCCGATGCAACCGGCGTTTTCTCCGCGGGTGTGTCCTTTTTTCTCTTTTCTGTAATGTCTTTCTGGCCAAGAATCATCATCATCATCATCATCATGACGACGACCAGAAGACGCATCAGGCTCGGCAGGATTTGCACGGAATATATATACATATATGGCGCGAACTCGCCGTCGCTTTTTCGACTCTCTGATGTTTTTCCGTCTTTCGGAACCCTCCTCCACTTTTCTCCCTTTCTCTCGCTCTGCTCCTCGCCTTTCTTTTCTCCCATCACTTTTTTTCTCATATTCTTGGATATCTCGTGACTGCCGTTCTTCGCGCGCGCGCTCTCATCCGTTGATGACGATTCCAGAGTGAGGGACAACACTTTTCACTTCCTGCTGTCTTTTTCCTCCTCTCTTCCTTATTTCAAGCTTTATTTATATTTTCATCTCTCCACGCTTTAGACTTCAATCCATCTATTCCCTTTTTATCTCTCTTTTGTTTCTCATTATTTTATATCTCTTATAAAATATTTTTTCTTTTTTCATTTTTCTCTTTCTTCATTATTTCAAGTTTCATATTTATTGTCTCTTTTCTTTAATTTTAGTATAATTTATACACGTTTTCGTGCACTTCGTATCTCTTATCTTTTTTATTTATCTTTCTAGATATTATTTAAAATTTTATTTATATTCTTGTGCTTTTATTTATTCATTATATAATTATAGTTTTAATTTACTTATTAATCAATAACTTTTTCTATTTTTTTATAACTTTATCTTTCTGATAAAAGCTTTGACAAAAGATTTATCAAATGCTCATTCTAATTTATGAACGATCATTACTCGTGAAAAATTAATAATCTGACCATTTTTTTCATTATTATTGATGCAATATAAAAAAATAAAAGCGTAGTAAACGTTTTTATTTATAGTGATTGCAATTTGGTATTGTTAAGTCTGCAAAAAACATTCAAAAGATAAATTCTGATAAATTGAATAATTTATACAAATAAAAATATTTTATTTAGAAATATGCTTAAGATTATGTAAAACACCCAATTTGGAGTGAATTTTCGGACAAATCCCACGCTCATATTTTTCAAAAGCAAATTAACTAAAATTTCAATATGTTATACACAGTGTACGCTGTACTAGGGCATGACACTCTTGGAATTTAAAAAATAAAATAAAACAAAACTAAAGAAATTGTTTTTTATTTTTTGAAATTAAAAAAGTTCCATACCCTAGTATAACGTACACTGCATAACATATTCAAATTTCAGTTAATTTGCTTGAAAGAGACAAGCGTGGGATTCGTCCGAAAATTCACTCAAAATTAGGGTTGTATAAAATCACGTTACAAATGATTTTTCAATTGAAGTCAACATTATTAAATAAATTGTTTTACGTACACCTTGATAGTAATAAAATTTCTCAACATATAAGAGAATAAGGGTCTTAGGAAAATTTTGAACGAGGTGATACCGACCAAACATCGTTCGATTCCTCACGTTGACCATATATGTATACCGCTTATTGCGGGAAAGAGCAGAAAAATCGTCCCAAGCGGTCCAACGACCGATAATCCGCGGGGAAAATGGGGGTAAAAAATGTTGATAAGGTGAAGATAACAGGAGGAAAGATGAATCGCGAAGCTGACGAGCGAAATGGAGAGAAGAAGGAAAGTCGGGATATGTTTTTCACTCCCGGATATGAGGATGGAAAGGACGATGCACCCTGAAATCCTTTATCCGCCCTCTCCCCGCTCGCGCCCGGAGATCACGCCGAAGAATAGCGGAGCACACACGTCGTCGTACGTGTGTGCTAGTGGAAGATTATTGTGCCGGAACACAAGAGGAAGAACGAGAGAGGAGAAAGAGAAACAAAAAAAAAGGGAGAGGGCAGGCCGCGACCCCGGGGCGGCCACGAGAAACTCACTCCTAACTTTTATATACACACACATCCGCCTTTTCGCGCGCATCGGGCCGCCGATATATGTGCGCGCGAGCTCGCACGTTCCGCTGAGAGACACACGTGAGATTTAACAACAATATATGGAAGGTGGACGCACAAAGGGACGCGAAAGAGAGCGAAGGACGTAAAAAGGGACAGAGACGGATAACGAAACTCGATTTCATAATCGCTCTCGATCTGTTCATCGTTCTCCAACGTCTCATCCAACATTTTCTTTTTCATTCATTTTTTGTATACACGGAGAGAAATTTGTACAAAAAATTATGGTTTTTTTGTGTACTGTGGTTAACAATTTGAAACAATTTTAGGAATTTTTGTCTAAGATGTCTAAAATAGTAATTATTCTAATTTAAACAAGATATAGAGCCTCTAATCGATTCGTCGATATATAGGAGCGCATTAACTGAGCTAATTTTATAGTAATTAATAAAAAAAATCAATTTGCCCTGCTTTGGAAATAATGACATTGATGAATTTTCAGTAATTATATACCTATATTGCGAAGCCGATATCGTCGAAAACATTAAAAGATATCGTCACTTGAAATTTTGAGATTTTCCTATTTTCGATTCTCGAAAAATCAGGCTGGAGGATCTTGAACACGCTACATTTTCTCAGCTCGTATGAAAAAAATTTGCAAAACAATTATCTGTTATTTATATCACCAAATATACCTGGACAAATATAAACGTGAATAGAGTTCAAGGATCGTAAACATTAAAAAAAAAAAGGGAAAATATTCATCGAGTGTAACGAGGAAAAAAATTCCAAATTCCCGAGAATACCTCGACTATTGTTTATCGATTGTGATGCGTCGAGGATGAGGGAAAAACCCGAACACGGCCATGAATGTTTTGATTTTCGACTCAATTTGGAATCAGTAGCCTGGTAGAAAGTGTCGGGGTAAGACGTGTCGGGTCTCGCCAGGTAGTTCGTTACCGAAAAACATTTCGTAAAAATATACGACAAGTTCAATTGAGTGTCAGTTCCACTTATTTTTAATCATACAAAAAGTGAATAGTTCAGTGTTTCCAATTTATAATATCGTTTCAAAATACTTTTTAAAAAATTTCGGTGCGGATGAAAGTGCTGTATAATTGATGCAAAAATCTCGACCCCTCTATTTTATTCTACACAGTATAATTTCCATTATATTAAACGTATGCAGTCTTATTCAAGGCTATTAAATTCGAACAGTTTTTCAAAAATGATTTTTGCATCGATTAATTTAATATTTCATATTAATTGCATATTTAATCATAAATTATTAGTTCTATATATTTTCAACTACTCGTATAGATTCGATGGTCCGTTTTTTAATTTGATTTAAAAAAAAATACAAAACATATTGAATTTTGTGTTGTGGTGGTGAATAAAGTGCGAGGCCCATGGAACATATTAAGCAGATATTCAGGCAGATTCATTTCGTGTCTATGAATCACCCTCAATAAAGCTGATTTCGTCGCAAGAATAAGGTAAGACATAGCTAATAAAAATTTTTATTTGTTTACGAGACCCAGTGTGCTAAAAGAAATTCACAAAATCTTTCTACTTCTGGTACAACGAAGAAGGATACATTGAATTTAAGACTTGATGATACCTACGAAATATTATTCAAGCCTGAAATATTTATTATCGCATAGAATTTTGAATAATATAAATTTATTCTTATAAACTGAGAAAAAAAAGTATAGTACATTTTTACTATAAAATGATAACTATTCTGATTATTGTAGAAGAAAATATATCTTTAGATCTTTTATTCTTTATAATGAGTTTTCAATATATAGTATATAGCATTTGATTTTGACATTTTATCAAAATCCAGGTTCTAAAATAAGCCAGCCATCAATTTATAGTAAAATTCACAATCATTATTATTCTTATGATATTGTTTTATATTATCGTTCAGCTTTATAACTAAAATATTTCTATGGCAGTAAATCACATTAAGTATTGATGCAACTCGATATTTTTAAAAGCGAAGAACGACATCACTTGGACGATAGCATTTGAAACGATATAGTTGAAATAGAATAAAAGGCGTGTTTTTTTGTAAAAAAATATGATCGAGATTCCGGAGCGTCGGTTGCGTTTTGGGGCTTCGTTTTAGAATTTTCGGAGACTTCGACGCTGGCAAATGCGCCAACGGGAAGTGACGAGAGAAGAAAGGAGAGGTTCCAAGAGAGAGGAACGGAGAAAGAAGCGCGGAGGAAAAGAGAGGAGAGCGAAAGAGGCAAGAGAGAGGAGTTTCTCGACGAGAGTACAACCCTCTCGCCGGTTACGGATGCAAGAGAGGGTCAGAGGAAGGGGGGGGGGGAGGCTGGAGAAGAGAAAAGCCCTGACGCGCATTTTCCAACCCTCCTTCCACGCTATATTCCACCCCTATTTCTCTTTCTCTCTGCTTTCCCTCTCGCTTCCGCCCGCGCCCTCTTCCCTCGTCTTCCATCGAGCACGATTCCTCCTGGTCATGTTTCAACCCCCGAGCGCAAGACTCGCTTTATCTCTCTTTTTTTCCTCCCCGGAAAACTCTCCTCTCATCCGCTTCGTCTCTCTTTTTAACTCGCTATTTTTACACTCGTAGTTTTCTCTTCTTCGCTCTTTCTTCGCTCCCTCTCTCGCTCTTTTTCACCCCTTCTGCCAGTTTCTCCGAGATCCATGGTCAATCCCGCCCCCTGACGTTCGCCTCTCTCTTTTTTCTCCCTCGGTTCCGCGGTCTCCTCGCGCTCTCGCTCTTTCGATTTCCTGGGAAAAAGCTCTCCTCTCGGGCTTCTTTCCTCCCTCCCCGTCCCGAATTCCACCCTTCTCGCTCCAACGGCTGCGACGGAGAGAGACGCACCACGTTCCGCTCTCGTCCTCAGGAAAATCCTGGCAAGGTTATTGGACGAGGGTGGAACCCCGTATGGGCAGTGACCAAATAAAATAAACCTCTTCCGCAACTTTCCTCATACGTCCTTCGTAGTTCGAAAAAAGGAGAAACAAGGGTCGTGGAAAAATTTACGGTCGACGATTCGCGATTCTTCGTCACGAGGAGGCGTTTCGTTTTTCATCCCTTTCTTTCATCAACTCTCAATTGATTATATTTTTGTTTATTTTTTTAATATTTTCAACTTCATAATTCAAATTACATTACGAAATTAACTTTATATATAATTTAATTAACAATATATGACGCTGGGGTTAATTTTCACTTGTGTATACGCAAAGATAATTTTTACTAAAATTTTTTGTAAAAATGAGTGGATAATTAATTATTCAGTGAAAATATATTTACGTTAAAACTTTTACAATAGATTGATTCACAACTGATAATTAGATGCAGACAGTGCATAAAAACAATATAAAAATATCATTAAAATGTTGAACATACTGAAAAATGATTGAATCTGTTAATTTTGAAATATTGTTGAAGGGATCTAATTAACACTTTGTCATGATTTTTAAAAAAGGGTATCGACAATGTCGCAGAATTTCGTTGCATATAATAAACAATTAGTCATTAAGGATACTTTTGTGATTGTCACAATCGTACTATCCTAAATACACTTTTATTTATTTATTTATCTTTTCGATCCGCGACTATTTGAATATTTAATTGAAACATATATAAAATATTAAAGGTTTTATTGTTGCGTCTTACTAATTTGATGAAAATAAATATCTAGAAATTGGCAAATAAGGTAAATAATTAAAAAACAGAATAAACGTTAAAAGAATTCCAATCTTCTATAATATACACCGCAAATTTTTAATAATCACAATTTTTTACAAATGCAAGTGCTTCTGTAAATTATTATATATTTAAAATAACATATAAAATTACTTTCAACGCTGTAATAATTTTTCTCATTAAACATTATTTACAATGGTGGAGAGAGAATAACATTAATTTTAACGAGCAAATAATCGGACGAAGAAAACGCTGATCATTATTCGCATCCCTGTAATGAGAAATAATAAATACCGAAAATAGAATAGCGGTGGGGGAAGGGAGAAGGACATTGCTTCGCGAAATGGATCGATGATTCAGAACGAGTCTAGCGGAGAATCGAGCCACATCTTTTTCTCTCGCAGCGGTGGAGAAAAAAACGAGGAATATAGAGCGCGAGATGGACGATGCGGACGAAGACGATTGAAAAAGGGGGGAAAAAGATGGAAAATGCGAAGATCGGTTGTTGGAAAAGATCAGTGGTGATTGACGAACCGCGAAGGAGCAAATGATCCCGTTGTCGTCGAAATGCTCCGGAGAAGGAGTATAAGATATATATATATACAGACTTGAAATTCACGCAGGCCGAGATCGAGAGTCGGAACCTCGGCGGATCGAGAATCGCGCTAGTTTCGGTAACGATTCGTGGACTCTGCGCCCTTATTCTAATGAACAATCAAGAAGAGAGAGAGAGAGAGAAATGAAAGAAAAAAACGAGCTGCAGGAAAGATTTGACATCTCGTTTCCTCATCGTGGCAAACGAAAGATTTACAGTTTCCCCTTGAATAAACAAACATTTCCGTCATCGTATTGTCGTTCTTTTTTTTTTTTTTACTTTTTCTACTTTTTTTCGTTTTCTTTCGCGGTAGGCGTTTTCTCTCTCTCTCTCGATCTCTCGGATTCGCTCTCTTTCCCGCCGTCCTCTCGGAGACTCTTTCTAATTGCTTCCACTCCGAGAAATCTCGACGACGTTCCCGGGCACGGTGACGATCTCGACGACAAATTTTGGCATGAATGAATCTCGCTCCGATTCGCTCTTGCTCGACGAAAAAAACGGTTTTCCGGATTTCACCGGGAAGGACAAACAAAAATAATAACAAAGACGAGTTACGTGTGCAAGGGAACGATAAATACGAAGCCGCGCGCCGCATTCTTTTCTACGACGCGAGTTCTCAATGCGTGCTTATATATACTTCTGATTTTCATTTTTCCTCCCTTTTATTCAACTCTTGCTTACTCTTGTTCGACAAAAGTCTAATTTCTGCAGATTTAATTAGTTCCAAACTGCAATAAATTTATTACAATTTATTTAATTTTGAGCACGATTTTTTTTTTTAATCGTCGAATGGAATTTCATTTTTTTCAATCTGCAGTGACGATTCGATGGCAAAAGATCAAAAAATACACGTCGATGCTCCGTTTCCTTATTGTTGTTTTTAGCTTTCCCACGTACGCGTTCGCTTTTACATCTTCGATGAAGGAGAAGAAGAACGGAAGAGCATAAAAGACTGAGAAAAAGAGTGTAAAAGAGAGAGAGAGAGAGAGACACTTTCGTTCCGGACGAGAAACTTTGCCCTTCGCTTTACCGCTACGAGACACACACTGATCATCGCCGATTCCAACGGTGAAATCTCCACTAAGCCCGGATAAAAACGAACTTAGAGACATTAAAGAAATTACAATTAATGATACGGTAATTATCGATCAGTCGAGGAACAAAAGCAAATCAAGTGATTCAATTTTAGTCTCAGAACCGTCGATTAAAAAGGAACATAATATTATCATTTGAAGAATTTCAAGCGGCTCCGGAAATATCGCATTATTGTCAAATACTTTAGTCTCTATATTTAGAAACAGTAACATCGAATTTATCCCTTGAAAATTGAATTAATATTGAAATTCCTTAATCATTAATTTTTTAAGAATTACGTCCAAAATTTATAAAAAATGTTTGAGTTTTTGGAAGCTGCAAGGACAATTTTTCTGAATGATTATGAATAATGGCAAAAGTATAAAAATTCTGAAGCAGGTGTGTAGATCTTCCGTAACTCGTATATATTGATGTGTATATTTAAAAAAGACGAAAAATTTATTTTCCATTTATACTTTTCAAAAAAACACATCTATTTGTGCATGATAGAATGAAAACTTGTAAAAATTCTTAATTATAAAATGAGCGAAAAATTTAAATTTATATTAATTGGAGGCTGCAAGAAAAATGTTCGTAAATGAATAAAAATAAATGGAAAATGGAAGAAAAAAAAATTCGTAGGCGTGCAGAAAATTCACGCGACTCCCATCGATATTTATATCAAGCTGCCGGGGTAGCTGGACGACGTTTTTATGATCAATCAGTAGAGCCGTTACCCCGCAAATTGTTTGTTCCTCAAAACCCATTTATCTCCCATTCCATGAAATCCAACTGTAATAATCACGAGCTTCAGTTACAAAGCTCACTGCCTGCCAATTACAAACTCAAACGAACACACGCGCACGCATTCGTTTTTCTGTGTCAGTCGTACGAACGATCGGCCCCTGCTTGTTCGTGGCCGGAGATAAACGTACGAGTCCAATACTTGAAGCATATTCGGCCTCGCAAAATCACTTTTTTTGGCTCGATAACATCTGCAATTTTCATAGAAAACGAATCAAGATTATTTTTCTCATTTTCTTCTCATGCGTGCATGTATAAAATGTGAAGAATTTTTTTATTCGTAATTCTTCCGGAAAATTAACTAATATACGTTTCAGGCCATTTTAAAGGAAGTTTGAAAAAATGCTTCCATTCGATACAAATTGTCGGACGATTTTGTGCAAAAATGTTGAAGAATGCGAAGACAGGGAAGGGTGGGGAAAAGAGAGTGGAAAGGAAGAAAAGAAATGGGAAAGAGAGAGAGAGAGAGATAGTCGTGCGGTATTCTAGTCGATAGAATAAGTTGGCTGTGGCGGAACACACTTGTGGGAACCACGTCGTCGTGCATCGACACACAACGTGTTCCATGGACCACGAAGTGAAAGGTTCGGAGAGAGGGCGAGAGAAAGATCGCAGCATCGCTGGTTTTCTCATCTTTTCTTTGACAACGCAAAAACCACTGTACACAAAACAATACTGCATCCTGCCAAAAAAAAAATATCGCAACATATTATTTCGTTCGAAGTCACTGAAAAGATTATCGATTCCATTATTCAGAGATACTGTTGATGACCCATAGCCAAATTGAAGATAAATTAATAAAATTTATTTTTAAAAACATATTCTTTATTTTTAGTTAAATATGTTTGTTGAGTCATTAAACAATTAACGCTTTTGTCAAAAAGCTCTGACGGTGCATAAAAATAATGTGTAAATTTTTTTTATCAATAATTCGAAAATTATGCAGACGAAAAATATGATAAAATTACAATTTACACTTGCTTCATGATTAAAAGATTCTCTATAAATTTTTTTTAATTATTTATATTTTTAAATAACTTATTTATGTCTATACTGAACTTTTTTTTGATGCTACATACCATTTTGGTGATTTTTAAGCCTGATGAAATTATCATTTTTTAAGTAATTTTTGCATCAAGAAAATTTTTCGCAAGTATTATCTAATTTATTTGTGTATATGCACAATAAAAAAATATTCGTAATTAAAAATAAAATAGTACATTCACATATAAAATTATATACATTTTTGTACACATGCAGTATAAAATGAAATGATAGTGCATTTGGAAATTGAAAATAACCCAGTGGAATTTTTTTTTACTATACTCAACACGTGGCAGGAAGCGAACATCACTATAATTCTCAATACATTTTTTTTACGATCGCATTCAATTAACCTTAAAAAGAGTATAAAACAATACTTCATTCGGAAATTCAATAAAAAAGTTTTTAGTTCTCGCGAACAAGTAATGCATGATGGGAAGAGGTATGCGCAAATTCAAGTTCATCTTTGCACTGTCATATTTCATTTTTCTCTACACATTTAGTATACAATAATAGAAACATCAAAAATTTCGACGAAAACAATAATATCTTTAGATTTTCATGAATGTTTTTTCAGTATAAAATAAGAGCACATTCGAATATATTATTTAAAAAATATTAAATTTTTTATATTATACAGAAAGTACACAGAGAAATGGTGTGTGAATCAAAGTGTTTATTTCTTAACAAAATTTTTTTTAAATGCAAAGTATAAAAAATATGCAATACAATAAAATATACGTTAAAAAATATAAAAAAATAGTCAAATTTTTTGGTTATGAAGAACACGTGGCCGGAAGAGAAGAGGAGTGTAAATCGAGACTGGGAATAGCGTAGCGTGAAAAAGGATGAAAACGAGAGAGCGAGAGGGATAAAAAAGCGCGATGTACGGTGCGGAGAGCGTTCGACGCGTTAAATCTCGTTTCCACGAATCACCTATCGCGGAAAATAGTTCAATTCTTTATTACACACGTACTATACATACCCGGGGGAACGGATACATATTTTTATTCGCGTCCGAGCACACGCGCGCAGGCGCAAGAAGGAATAAGGAGCGATGAGACCCAGGAGCGACGAGCGCTTGAGAATTTTTCTGGACCATCGCGAACGCGAGCGGGAGAGAAAAATAAAACGAGTTTTTCCCAGAGAGGGTGTGTGTTATTTTCTCTCTTTCTCTCTCTCTCTCTCTCTCTCTCTCCATCCTTCTCGAGAGAATAACTCTGGTTCCCGCGAAGAACAGAGATGACCGCGGGATGGCAAGAAAGACAGGAAAATAGTGAGAAAGGAGAAAAAAAAATGCGAAGAAATGGTCCGTTCGACGCGTAGAGTTACGTACGTGAATTCTACGTACTCGCAAAAGGCTTCTTATTACACGTTACGTGTATACGCTCGGGGAAAAAAAGTTTGCGCGAGCACATCAGGCGCGAGCGGAAAAAATAGAAACTGACGTTTCTATACGCAGAGCGACGGAATAAAAATTTGTACACATATTTTTCCACGTGGTTAAAAATGTGTGTATACGCGCTCGCACGTATACATTTATTTGTGTGTGCGCGCGTGTATATAAATATTGCAGAGGGTTTACGGTTTACATATACACGTATAAGTATATATATATATACATATATATATATAAACATTGCGCAGAAATGTGGAAGAAACGTGCGTTACGCGCTCCCAGTTACGACCTCGGTCGGGCCTCTTCCTCCGCCGCCCCCTTGGCAGGAGCCCGCACGGTTTGCCGAGCCGGCCCCCACTCGGGCTCCGGGTAATCGGTCATAAACCGCGAAACTATCCTTACATACTGAATGCGCCGTAGAGTAGTATACGCGCTGCAGTTTAGAGATATTTGTACGTTTGTGTTGATGCGTTAGCGTTTTCGCCGCGCGCTTCCTGTCCGCTCCCGTGCGCCCGATCTCCCAAGAATTCGCGGCCAACGAGCGCGAGATAAAGCGCGCACCAGCGGATACTTCAGGTGCGCCGCGTATCTATCTATCTATCTATATATATATATATATATATATGTGGATTATGTACCGCGCAGCTCGATCCTAACGCTCGACAGCTGCACTCGATCTTCCCTTTGTCCATCGCGAGCATATACGAGAAAATTTGCTCCGAGCCCGATCTGTCTTTTCCTCCTCGCACACGTATCTTTTTTTTTATTTTTTTTTCACGTTTTATATTGCTTTATGACGAAAATTTTATTGGGAAATTATGTGTGCGCGCTTGAATGCGCCGTTCGGTCCACAATGACGGAAGTGACGTCGCATCAGGACTCGAGAAAAAAAAATCGGTTATTGTCTCTGGCTTGGAATATATCGTGAAGAATATTATTTTTTATTATTAAATGTATTTAGTTATTTTTTAAAATTTTGACAGGTTCAACGAATTTCAACTTGTTGTTTATTTTTTATTTTTCATTGAATTATACATTGAAGTATAAGTGATATTTGGTTATTTATATTGATAAGAGCAAAAAGTACACTATATATAGATCATATTATACTAACTAAATGTCATCTCAGATTAAACGAATTTCAACACGTTAATTTTTAATTTTTAATTTAAAATACCTCGTTAAAATTTCAAATTCAAAAAGAAAACAAAAAATTGAAGATAAATTACATTAAACTAAATTCTATTCGGTCATTTCTATAAATTGGACAGAGCAAAATTCACTACAAGATCATCGAATGCTATGATATAAAACCAAAAAGGCATTATAAATCATTTAAAAAAACAAGAGAAAATTTAGCGTTTTCCAGAACCGGACTGATTTTTCGAAAGTCGAAAATAGGAAAATCTTAAAATTTCAAGTGGTGATATCTTTTTGTGTCCTCGACGATATCGATTTCATAATAGGTAATTGCTGAAAATTTTTGCAAGACGAAACGAATGATTCGAACATCAAGGACATTATTTCAAAAGCAGCGCACGTTGAATTTTTTTTAAATGAGTACATATTTATTTAAAGAATTTATAGGATAATACTAAAAAAATTTCCATCTAATATATGTATAATCGAGCTTTATCCGAGATGACGAGTCATACGAATATTAGTAATTAATAACATACTTTATTAATAAGTAAAAATTCACTTTATTGTCAATTATGAAATAATTGTAATTATTATTAAACCGTAAAGATTGGAAAATTTCTTTAGGAAAATTTTCATTTCTTATTTTTATACACTTTCCTTTAAGTACATTTAAAATAATTTTCATTTCCATAATTTGGTTAAAAGATTTATAGTCAATAAAAAAAATTAATTATCGCGATGATTTATTGCGAAACAAAGAGAGCGGAAGAATCAAACTGCAGAGTCCGGATACAGGAATCAGCTGGATAGTTCATTTTTCAAATAAAAGAAAAGAAAATGGAGAAAAAAGAAAGGAACTAAAATTACGCGAAGGTGTTTGATAGAAAAACAAAACAGGTTTCAAATTAATTTTCATCAATTTGCGATTGAGCTGGTCGTTTTTTCTCCATCAATGATGGGATCCTCGATTATTCACATGTAGAACCGAGACGAGAAGAGTCAATGGGAGGAACAGAGATAAAGGGAGAGAGAAAGAGGGGGAAGCGTCGGGGCAACGATGAGGGCGAGGAGCGTAATAATGAAAGGAGAGAAAAAAGAGATGAGGAAAGGGCAAAGACGGTGCTCTCGATGCAAAGACAACGCCCTTGCTTCATACCTACATGTCACGGGGGGGATAGGGATGGTCGGAGAGGTTTGAAAGACGAGCAGTAAAGAAGAAGAAGAAGAAGAAGAAGAAGAAGAAGAAGAAGAAGAAGAAGGAAAAGAAGAGGAATAAGAAGAAGACGGGTTTGGCCAGGGGTAATAAAGATGAGGGAAAAGCGTCGGACGAGGGGTTGAAAAACAGGGATAGTACGAGCCAAAAGACGAAGAGGGAGACAAGACGAGATGAACGAGAAAAGCGAGAGGCGAAAAAGAGGGAGAAATACGTAGTGAAATGTAAAAAGCTGAGGGAATCGTGAGAAAGACGGAAAGAAAGAGAGAGAGAGAGAGAGAGAGAGAGAGAGAGAGAGAGAGAGAGAGAGAGAGAGGGAGCGATTAGTACGTGGAAAAGTAAGCGAGATTCGAGAAGAGAAAGCGAGAGGGAGAGTAGGGGGTAAGAAATGAGAGTCTCGTTCGTTGGTAGAGGAAAGACGGTGAGATGTAAAAACAGAGAGGGAGAGCGAGGAGGAAGGTAAACGAGGAGAGGTGGAGCTTTTGGTGGATAGCGTCGTAAGGGTGCCAGTGAGAATCTCATCCCCCTTTTCTTTCCTCCCTCCGAGGATTCTTCCGAGAGTAGTGAGAGATGTAGATGAGAAAATGTACGTATATAGGCAAAAAAAGGAAAATGAGGGAAGAGTGGGAGAGGAAGAGAGGCGAAAACGAAGGAGAAAAGCCCGAGGATGGGGTTGCGAGGTAAGAAGAGAGCCGACGCGCGCGACCGGGGGGGGGGGGGGAAAAAGAGGGTAGGAGCCTATACGCGGATGTATAAGCAGAAGAAAGCGTGGGTCGATTAAAAGTAGCGAGGGTGTTTCTCCTCTCGTTACCGTGGCGAAGAACGAGAGAGAGAGAGAGAGAGCGAGCCGGCCACGAGATCGGGAGAAAAAGGGAGAAACGCTTCAACCCCCAAAGCTTCCCAACGACAACCTCCTCCTCCTCCTCTTCGTCTTCTTCGCGGCCCTCGGTCATCCTTGTCTAAGAAAAAGAGAGGAAAAGAAGCGAGAGCGAGACAGCGAGATTGCGAGCGAGGGGGTGGAGAGAGAGGTGAACGCGCGTACACTGGATGTTGAGTAAGCATCCGGGGGTGCAGAAATGAAGGAAAGAGAGGAGAACCGGAGCTAAGTTTTGTACGTGTGGCTTTCGGGACGTGTGCGCGTGGAGAAGGAGCGAGTACCGCGGATCCAAGGGTGTGTTGCGACCCGAGCGAAAAGAGACAGGGCAAGATGTAAAACAAACATCAAGAGAAGAGAGAGATCGCTGCGGTTCCAGGGGTTAAAATCTCCCGGTACTCCCACCCCCACCCCCCTCTCTCTCTATCTCTCTTATTCTGTCTTATTTTCCTACTACTACTGATGCTGATGCTCTGCTGTTCTCTCTCTCCCTCCCAACCCCCTTTATCTCCGTTCGGCAACCCTTCGCGAGAACGTTTTCTACCGGCTCGAAATCGCAGTCGAATCGAAAGAGAGAAATCTCAACCTTTATTCCGATTTAAGTGGGGAAAGGGTTAAACTTCTACTTCTTCTTCCTCCTCTCCTCTTTAGGTTCTGATTCTTATTTTCGTTTTCGGAAGGATGTATTCGAACCGACCGATCGTGTCCTCGCTCGTCGAAATTCACTCTCTCGCACGGTCAGATTCTCATTCGTATATATGTATATGAGTATAAGCTCGCGTCGATATATTCATTTTATCGAGAGTTGTATACAGATTTATTTCGTTTCGTGTCATTTTCTTCGAGAATAAACTAGAGGTTTTAAAAGATATGAAAATAAATTTCAAATCGATTCATCAAGTAATATTGAAAAGTTCCGAATTTTCTAGAAAAACTTGATTTTTAGAATCAAACTTTCGGTTGAATATAAATAAAAGTGGCTATTTATCAGAGCCCATTTTTTAAATTAAATATTGATAACAATCAGGCTCATTAATAACGAGTTTTACCTTCGAAAAAAATTAAAAGTAATTAAAAAAATTATCACAATGTGTAACAAAAAGTATAGAAATAATATCGTAGAAAATATTCTTTAAAAATCCATTTAAAGTCGTAAGAAAGATTCAGTCGATTTCTTACTTTTGAAAATAAGGTTTTTAAAGAAATAATGTATTTCTATGCATGGGAATAATTAAAAAATTTGAAGAAAAACAAAAATGAAAAAAGTTAGCCAGGGGATGAGAAACGATTTCAATTAATGTTTTCGTCCCGGTTTCCGAGAAAGAAACAAGAGGGGAAGGAGCAAAGAGGGAAAAACGCATCCGAGTCGCCGCGACGATGAAAAGTCACGGATTCAATCTGGCTGCACGGGATCGCGGTGTGTTTCTATCGCGTCGCCGGGTTTTCGGTGCCTCCGCAGAATTTATACACCGGCAGCTGTCGTCGTCTCTTTTCTCGGTGCCTTCCTCCCGTCTCTTTTACTATCCTCGCTCCCGTTCGGGGGTTGAACTTTAATTTAACGCATCGCGGAGCTCGTTCGAGCGAGCGCGGCCAACACGCTCCGTGTATTACTCTTTTACTCCTTTTTTTCCTTTCTTTCTCTCTCTCTCTCTCTCTCTCTCTCTCTCTCTCTCTCTCTCTCTCTCTCTCTCTTTCTGCCTCCGTCGTGCACCTTCGACCGGTTAACGTCTTTCCTGCTCGCGACACGGGCGCGTAAGAAATCTTCGGCTCCGGAGAAAAACCGTATTTCCAGCTATGATAACTCGGAAAGGAAGGGAAAGTGTCCGAGAAGCCGCGCCAGACCGGAAGTCACCACTCCGGAAAACACGCCGACCGGCAAACCGAACAATAAAACTTATTTTTTGTAATAAAATGCCAAAAAAAGTCACTGAATATCGCTCCATCCTGCCAGGTTCCGGCAAAAATTAATTCAAGAAAAATAATTAATTGTTGAATAATAATTGTTTTTCTATTTATTCTTGTTATACTATAAGGTTTGATAAATGATCGAATTACGATAAATATTTTCTTCGATTTTAAACTTTTTATTATAAATCGAAATTAGATATACGTAAATTCTTATTTACCACTTTTTGAATAAAAATGTATGCCTAATGCCTATAAATTAGAGTCAATAAAACCAAGTCTTGTAAATTTTATTGTAAAATTCCATTTCTAATATTCAGAGATTGAGAGAAATCGCGATAGTATTATATACTGCCATAAAATATACTCCTGATCTATATATACTATACTAATCATTTTAGAATTATATAAATATACTTTTGTAGTAAAAGAATAAAATATATTTAGAATAAAAGTATATAGTTGTCACTTTTACATAGAAAGATCTCTACTATACTTTGCTCTCATTGTTAGTGTAATAGAATTATGGAATTTTTTAAAATAATATCAAAGTAAAGGTATAAGTAAAATAACACCCTAATGAAAATATATTTGATAGAGAGTGCAAACATTTATTTTATTTTTATAATATTTAGCACACTAACGAAAAAAATGACGTGCCTACTAATGTAACAGTAAATAATTGAAAATATATACAAAAGTTTTACTGAATGTATTGTTTTTTCATTTACACGTGCTTCTTATGAATTAGACCCCAAAAATGTCATTACAGTCTCTAAACTTCAGGTATAGAAATTTTGTGGTCAATTGTCAGATTTACTACATTATAGAAATATTTATTGGTCTAAATTACATTTCTATGTACAAATAAGTGATTGAAGCTTGACTGTACCAAGCCAACGATTTTCATCAGACGACGAGCATCATTTTTGTTACTTTCAAAATTGCGCATTATTTGTTGGAAATTGCGTAGATCTCAACGAGATAAGAGAAAGAGAGATCTTAATGTATATAATTGTAGCCGATTCCACCTTCGACAGGGGTAGCCCATGGGTGACTTTTTTCAGAAATTTTATTGGTGATTTTGATGTAAGTGGTTGTCTCGTCCTGGTCGACGTTGTAGGTTTGATTGATTCTGTGACGTTCAATCGAGAGGACCGCCATGGAAAATGGCGTACTTTATAGTTATATAAATATTAGCGACAGATCATACAGATAAAGAAAAATCATCAAGATTAAGATTCATTTCAGACGTTGGTCGTTTTTATCAGGAGGAATACATTTTACACGTGTGTAAACACTTTACGTGAAGATATGCTATTTTGAAGATGAAACGTGTATATTGCAATTTTGTTGAATAATTCCAACATGATGGAAGGCGTATATTAGTATTACGCTGCGAGAACAAGTAACACTTGCACAAATAGTATAATTTTCTGTTACATAAATGAAATAAAATATAAAAATATATATAGAACTAAATGACTCAAAAAACGAAAAATTTTTTTTTTTTAATAAAACATGTCAAAGTAATACACACGATTTTTATGTACTTATAGTTAATTTTTTTTTAGTCTCTGTAAAAGCTACACAATTATACGTATAGAATTATTACAAAAGTATCAATAAATATACACTGAGAAAAAAAATTTGTCGAAATAAACAAAATTTTGTTGTTTTGACCAAATTATTGGGTTGCATACGTCCAAACAAATATTTTTGAACC
>JAPYYW010001651.1:0-26818 GCA_030522545.1 Cremastinae sp. A BG-2022a
AGGTTGGCTACAAATGGCGAAAATAAATGACGTTTTACATGTTAAAAGTATAGGGAAAGGAAATTTGTTAAGAACATGATAAAAATTAGAGAGAATGTTATTTGTCACTAAAGAAATTACTATAAATTCAGAAAAAAATATCGTCTACATTATTTTCGAGTAATCGAGTGGTAAAGTTACGTCCTTATACACGGAATGTATATCTATCTTGTTTAAAAATGACTATTTCATGGTTCAATTGTACGAAAAATATGTAGACGAAAATTCTTAAAAATATTCTCTCCAAATTTGAACGAATTTTTATCATTTCGTTATATGTAGCCAACCTCCTTAACCCAAATTTTATTATTTCAAATTAATGTTTGTGTCAACTAAATTTTTCAACTAAATATGTTTAAGCAATGAAAAAGTGCCGGTTTTGAATGATTAAAAAGTCTGCGAATGTTTCGGAATTAAATTTTTCACTCGCGTGTATGGAAATATGAATTGTTGCATGGGAATAAAAATTCGGTAAGGATGATCGATGCGAATGAATTAACGTATTATTAAAGTCGTCCTAGAATTGGAGCTTCTGTATAAAGTGGTATTAAATTTGATAAATCGAAAAAAGAATGTGGATGAAAGAGGAGACGAGAGATTATGCCGATACTTATTCATTATAGCATTTCAAATGGTGTACGGTAAAACAAAGAGACTCAATGTGATTTCTGTCAAAGGTGTAGCATAATAATTGACCCACCGATTGCGGTCGATGTGAGATTAGTTTTAACTCGACTGTTTGAAATTGCATTCGGGCTCTTTGTATTTGCCACAATAGTCAAACGCATTGATGAGTTTCCACCGAAAAGCGGCAAACACGCTTGGAGCAAAAACGAGAAAGACATTTGCATAGAAGTCAATTAACTTCAACGATATTTGGCGCCGCAAAATCAATATAAACGCCCCGAGAGTGCGTATATATATTCAAAAACGATTGATTCGATTTAAATTGAAACGCTTTTTCAACTTTCGACAGTTATACGAAAATTTCGTTCACGAGGATAAATATACATGTGCTAAATCCTTCTCTAACGCTTTTCATAATTCAAGACCATCGCAAACTAGGAAAATACTTCTTTTTTTTTTTAAAGCGCAACGCCCAAGATTTTATGCGATATGAATATTGAGTGTCGAGCATTGATGATTGGATTTTCAGTTTGTAGTCCTTTTTGCATAGGATGCAGGAGGTGGAAGGCTGGCGCGCGGAATAAGCGTCGTTCCGAGAAGGAGTTTGGTGATGCGGATTCGGGTAACGATCGACGGCGGCTTAACGTCGCCGATAGTGTTGCGAAACGAGATAGGCGTTAAGGCGTGCACCGTGTGTGTATATAAGAGCCGAAATCAGTAAGTGACACTCGTGCACGCGCCGTTCCCATATTCGATGATAAATTATTAATCGAAAGAACCCGGAAGATCGAGTTCCAGGTTGGCAAACTGCTCCTCCTTGGCATACTCGAGCCTTGCCAGGATTAGCGAAGCTCCGGGTGAGAGCTCTGGAGGAAGAAGGATCGTCGCGGAGGGATGGGGCGAGGAGAAATCGAGGCGGAGCCATCTCTCTACCTGTAAGCGAGGGAGCTTATCCAAACGATTGGTAATGGGATATATACGCTTCCCGTATACACATACATACTCTATGTACGAGTATAAACTCGCAGCATAACTATCCATCCCCCCCACCCCCTTATATTCGCTCTCTTACGCCGCGTCTCACTTTTCCTTCCGTGCAAGATCGATCGATCTTCGATTTTAGCGACGTGTCCTCCTTTTTTTACCTTCGTGAATCGAGGATTTTCGACTTAATCCCCGTACGAAAGTTTCCCTCGGCTCCGGAAAGCTTCACACGCGAGACAGACTCTTATTTATGGCTCACTCATACACGTGAGCTCTTATTTCGATACGAGCGAGTATATTCGCGAAGAATCGCAAGGAATATGTATTTTATGTGCTTCTTTTGAAAATTCGTATGAGCTCGATAATAGATTCGTCTCGGTATTTTGGTTAAATTATATTCGTGGCCAAATGTGAGAGGACATTCCGTGCTTTGTGATACGACCGAATATCGGCTTAGACTCGAAATAGTCCGCAGAGGATTGTATTCAATAGTGCGATTCAGTGGAGCACAAAACATCTCGACATTCCTGGAGCTTCCTCACGGTACTCTCTTTCTATTCCCGGATTGGTAGCCCTGTGACGACCTCGACGCTGGTGAGCGAATTGCTGCTAAATTAGCACTGCATTCAGCACCATTTTCGCTCACCTGTCGCATCTATACGGTGCATCGATCCTTTTGAAACGGAAGGATTCTTTCTATATAACACACTCGACAGACAATCCAATTGTCAGAATTACCAGAAATATCTAAATATGTCAAAGAGATTGGTATCTCAATTTATAATAATGAACCACATAATAATAGATTCTGAAAATCCATAGCCAACACTTTATGTGATTCGGTTTATATATACTGTATATCTTCGACCACTGGCTGAAATTAACTATATGTGCATCAAGTTTATTATACAGTTATTTTTTCGATATTTTATATTGAAGATAAAATATGCTATATTCATTGGTTTACTTTTCAATTAACTGATAAGACTATGCAATCATAAAAAAAGCAAATTTTCATAGTTATTCTTGGTTATTGTATGATCTCAATGATTTTATTTATTTTTTTGACTTGCTGTCCAATAGAGGGATGACACTCGTAATTTTACAATATACGTCAAGTTTATACAGTATAGAAATTTTTGAAAACATTTCTGAAGAATATACAATGTTCTATATTCATTTAATTTTCAATGAACTATAATAAGAACTTGCAGCCGTAAAAAAGCTAATTTTCATAGTAATCATAAAAAAAATCAAATCTTCATAAAAGATTTTTTATCTGCTGGCTTGCTGTCCAGCAGCGTATTGACATTCCTGATTTAAAAAAAATAAAAAAATAAAAAAATCAAGAACGCAGATACGAAGGAACATCCTTTCATTATTTGGCATACATTTTTATTTGAAGAAACCAGTTTTCGGGAATTTTAATTATTTTTCATTCTATTCGCACCGTGTTTTTGAAAATGTGAGACCCCAACGTAAATTCAACATCAGCGCGGGAATCCTCGGCTTCGCGGACCGTGAATAAAAACAATCCGAAAGTATAAGTAAGCCTTGCCGTTCCTCGGTGGAATCTGAAATATTTCTCTTTTCCGTGAAACAATTAACGCGTTCGCGCGCACGGCTAAAAAGGGTGACTCGGCTAAAATGTGAGACACCGAAATTCGAGAATGTCGCCGTTTTGTCAAAACGTCCATTCTCGTGCTCATTCTTATTCGTTTGGCGATATACATACACGCCGCACCGTCCAAGCGACCGAGTGCACGGTTAACGTGTATATACACATTCGTGAGAGAGAACCCACGACGGAGTAGTTGCATTCGGGAGGATCGCAGCAGCCAGCGTTGCTCGAAACTCATGCCCTCTTCATCGTCCTACCCTCATCTATACAAGAATTTAAGCATACACGAGAGACAGAGAGAGAGAGAGAGAGAGAGAGAGAGCGAACACCCACTCTGGCCTCGAATCTCTCTTGCGCTCGGAACGTCTTGTTTTCTCAGAGGTCTCGCTGTCGCTGGCACCCTCTTGGCTCGAAGTAGCTTGAAATAGCACGAGCGCCAGAGAGAAGCGACAGTGGCCGGAAGTGAGAACGGAGAGTTGGAGATCAGGATAGCACTCGCTACTATACATATACTATGTATATGGGTTTTCGTGTATATATAATATACATATACATATACAAAAGTACCCTATATAGTATATATATATATATATATATATACATTATACACACATATATATCTATATATATATATTTATTTGAGTGTGTTGCAGCGAAACGTGCACAAACAGCGGAAGAGCTCCACCCTTTTGGCACACGAACACGGACAGTCGTATCCCCGAATGTGCAAGTACCTCGTCGACGTTCTTGCGGCGCCCGCTACACCCCCATCACCATTACGAAAACGCCCATCCACGGTGCAACCTTTTACAACGCTATCTTTGCTATATTATGTACTTGGCAAAGTACACGCAGGGTATAAAGTTTGCATCGCCGCCGACGCTGAATTCTCTGGGAGCTGAAATATAAGGTACGTTGCGTGTAGGAAAACGGCGCGGGGGATGCTTCGCTCAAGACATCCGGAATTATATGCTCTGCCCCCCTTTTTTTTCTTTTCTCGTGCGCTGTACTCTTCGCGTTCCTCGCGCGTAACTTCGTGGAAACGCGCGAGGACGAGTGTGCGTTCTTTTTGCAATTGGCTCAGTGTACATTGTCGTACTTGTGAGTATATAAGGAGATAAATATTTTCGGAAATTTGTGGGGTGAGAGAAGAAAAATATTTAGCTGATGAGAAAAAAAAACTTCTTTCTTTGGATTCATTAATAATAATAGTGCGAGAATATGGTTATTTTATGTAACGAGCGACAACGCGACCGCTTTTTTTTGACATGTTTGAATTGATATTTTGCTGTTCTTCTAGGCGGAAGTTTTTTTCACATAAGCTGAGAAAGTGTAGGGTATTCGAGAACCTCCAGCCTGATTTTTCGAGAAACGAAAATAGGAAAATCTAAAAATTTCAAGTGGCGATATCTTTTCGTTTCCTCGATGATATTGAATTCATAATAGGTAATTCGTGAAAATTTTTGCAAGACGAAATTAATGATTCAAAGATCAAGGTCATTGTTTCCAAAGAAGCGCACGTAAATTTTTTTTTAAATGAGTAGTACGCTCTATTCCGATGAATCGATTAGAGGCCTCATGTCTTTTTTAATATAGGACGATATTTTATCGCAAAATTTTCTATGGATAAAAAAAAGTCACTTATTCGAGGCGGGATCCAAGAAGGCATATTAAAAAATTGAAAAAATTAACTTTTCGATCAGTTTCTTCAATTTTTCAATATGATTTCTTGGATTGCGCTACGACTAATTATCATTTTCTTTATTTACAGGAAATTTCCGATTCAATAAGGTCTTCAAATTGAATTTAAAAAATTTCAAAGAATTTGGTCAGTCACACTGGGTCTCAGATATTTTTTTGTTCTCTTGATCAAATTGTTCTGATTCTTAAAGTTTTTTTGCAAGACGAAGCGAATGGTGCAGGAATTATATTAATATATAAATTATTTGAAAAGTTATCACGTCTTGAAGATTTTCGAAAAAATCGAAAGGAGTTTACCCCTTAAATTGCCGCTTTTTCATTTTTGACAGTTTTGAATCGATAATTTGCTGTGTTCTTCTAGTCGCATACTTCTATAATTTCGCATTAATACGCTTTATTCCGAATAACCGATTAGAGGCCTCATGTCTTTTTTAATATAACATATTATATAATTTTACAATAATTATTAAAAAATGATGTGGTTTTAAATTTTTTTTATAATGAAAATGTGTTGCAAAGTGAGCTTTTTGATGTGAAAGTACATGTGCATATGTTATTAAAATTTAGACCATGTTTGTATGACAATATAAAGCCATTGAATATTTTTCTGAAACACACACAAAATCTGTTTGAAAGGGTTTCATACTCCTGACAATAGCTTGAATTTTAATAATAATAAAACTATAGGGTTAAAATGTGTATAAATACATTTTTGTTCGTCTCATTTTGTTACAGCGTATTACAATGCTCCGTCGTATTTTTTTAAAGATGAGATTATTTGAAGCATTATTCAAAAAACCTCATTTTGAAAATGTTCCAACGACGCTGCTATTGAACGCGTCAATCAATTTTTTCATTCAGCCTCGTTGTTGCAAAGCGATGAATTTGTAACAAATTCACGTCAATCGTTTTCTCATTTTGGCGCAACCACGCCCCTTCCTGCGTCCATCGGTGTAATATTATGCAATGAGTTTGAAAAAAAAAATAAAAAAGAGGGGGGACAGGAAAGAATAATTGAATAGCTTGCAAAGCGGGGTCGTTGTTCGCGAATGGAGAATAAATTTCTCACAGGTCAGCGAGTTTTCACTGGGATACCAAGAGTCCGAGGAAGTACTGGAAAATATTATTTTATTTGAAACGGTAACGTGCTCATTCCTGACTTTAGCGAGCTGAGAAGCGCGGAAGAATTAATGCGCTGGAGTCTCGAACGACGAACCAGGAAAAAAGTGACTCGAGAGAAGCAGGATACCATAATTTCAAAGGAAAAAATAATAAAATTGTAAAAAAAAATGATAAAATCTTTCCAAGGGGAAATGGAATTTTGTCGTCCTCGTGAATCGGTAGTCGTTTTAAAATAAAATTGGGATTGATACGAGTGAATCGAATGAGGGAAAAAAGTCACGGATCGACAGGGGGGGAGAAAGAGCTCTTGTTAAATTCGGATCCATGGATCGAGAAGCGGTGTCTGTGAAAATTGGTATACATGTACACATGTGCTACGGGAGAAACGCCGGCATACCTCGCTGTTTTCCTGGGCAATCGTTTACCAGCTTGGATTAAAGCGGATTTCGCATATATCCAACAGAAGCGTGCGCGCGCATATAATGGCCAAATGTACCGGCTATAATTTTCAGCGCTGAATTCGCCGTATCTCCTGGAACCCCTACCACCAATTTTCTTTTTTTTTTATCCAATCCCGAGTTTATGCAACAAACTTCGTCCGTAATTTAATTGCGATGTTTTCGTGTTCCGGAACTCCGAGCCAACGCGTTTTTTTCCCTTTTCAAGATGCCGATTTGTTCGTTCAGAACGAAAAAAGAAGAAAAAAAAAAAGAAAAACGTTCTGCGGATTTTCCCGTCGCGGCACGATGGGAAATAACATCTCGGGCAAGTGAATAAAAGAGTCGAGTCCGAAGAGGTGCGATATCTCGTAAAGATATTCGGCTCTTTGCGAGTCAGATCGGTCATTTAGTTAAGCGTATGCTCGTAGTCGAGAACTGGCGCGCGAGCCAGAAGGATGAGTCGTTGAAAATGACCATAATCTTGGCCCGATGAAGAGCGGAATCGGATTGCAGGCGAAAGAACGAGATATAGAGGGTGATAAGAGGCACGAGAACACTCGACACCCGGCAAGGATCCCCGACTTGGTATCATAAGGGCTTCGTCCACGTTCATCGGCCATTTAGATTCGCAGCCGGCGCGCCGCTCCGTTTACCCGGTCGATACTTTTGCATACATGGAAATATTTATAGGAATGTGTATCGTGTGGAAAACAAGGGGAAGGCTAGATAGCTAAATGGGGTATGAAGAGCCGCCGAGAGAAAATTGGAGTAGGAAACATATCGTGCAAGTGTGTACTGCTTTTCAGACTTCCCCATCCTCACTCTCTTTCCTCCCTCCCCACCCCTCGACACTTTCCTCCTGCACAGATGAACGTGAAGCAATCATAATTTGCGCTCTCATACTCGCTACGAGCATCGTGGTTTACCGAAGCGACGAGAAACTACGATTATACACCAACGTGAAAACTGTTTTACGTTTCTTCCGTTTATCTTACTCCCGTGCAGCACAACCGTTTACGAAGCTCGAAAATAATTCGAATGCCACATATACGGTTGCACGATATAAACCGTACACCTCTCTTCCGGAATTATCTGAATTCGTGATTATGAACATTCGCATTTTATTATTTTTCCGGATTATGAGGTATATCTAGTGTAAACATTTTTGAAATATTTCCTTCTTTGCATTCTTCGATAGTGCGTGCTTTTAAGGTAGTTGTATCAAATAATAGTTTTCTTAGGATTTTGTTAAAAATTTGCAAAAACCTTCTTTGATACAATGTGCAATTGTATATTACATTTTAAGAAGTTTCACTACGTTGAAATCGAGATATCAGTTGTCAAAATCACTATTTTCTGCAGTTTACTATAAGAGCACGTGTTCAATTTTGCGATCTTCAACTCTTGATATCTTGACTTCTTGGTAGTAAAACTTGTTGAAATTTTGCACAGCTCTTTATTGTACTTCAAAGGAATTTCCTCAAGTTTTTTAAAAAAATCCTAAGATTATGATATTTTAAATTTTCATATTTTCATATATATACGTAACAGTTACAGATCATCTTGGATGACTTTGAATTTTAAGTATGTTCTTGAAACAATTTGCAACAACTTTTCTCAATAAACCTATCGAACTAAATAAATCGAGATAAATTTCAAGTACACATCTCGAATAATTTTTGAACTACAGTCAATGATATTTTTCGTTTTGTAACAATGAATTTTTTTTCTTTCAACGCGTTTGTCTCGAAACAAAATATTTGAAATTTGACGTATTTTTAACTCGAATGCAAATCATTCGATCGACTGGACATTTTTAATATGTGCATGTTTAGTATATTTAGTATGTGAATTTTTTTACATAATGCCCTCCAGTTTTGTAATTGAATAAAAATGTCAACGTGCCAGGCAAAAATTTTTTGTTGAAAAGAACATGATTTGTTGCATTTTAATTTTTTTTTCAATTCTGCGTCATGTTACAGACAATACCTTCTCTAATATTTTAACGCTTTTTTTAAGGCACTCTAAGGCATTGGAGAAACTTTTTTTGTAAAAAAATTTGACGAACATAATTTATAAACTAATATATCCTCTAAAAGTCAAATTATTCAACTCAATTCTCTTCTTTCAATAAATTTCAAAAAATTATCTTTTTGTCTTCTATAGGCAGTCACAATTGTCCTTTGAAATGCGAGAGTAAGATTGAAAAGTGAAAAGGAAATCATATTTTTTGAGAAACGATCGGACCGACGATTCGAGCTTGGTTTTATATAAAATAGCGACCGTTTTATGTTCTTTTGCTTTTTACTCGATTCACGATCATGTGAATCGTGAAACGAAGTTGAGACAATTTGAGAAGCGAAAAGATACGAAGGATGATAAATTCGATTCACGTTTGCATTCATCCCAACCGAGTTTTTACGATGCGGACAATAATGAAATATCGCAGCGACTCGCTGGGAAAGCGCGATGGCGAGCTCGGTTGCTCCCGAATTTGTTAAGTCAGAGATAAGCTCGGGTACCGAAAATAAAGCATCGGGATAAAAAGTGCCACGGGAAATGAAAAATAATGAAAATTCATTGATCGGGGTGAAAAATATTGACCGAAGCGAGTTCAAGAAATATGAAAAAGTGGAAGAGGATTGCGCAAGCTGGAAGGGTCGGAATAAGAAAAAGTGCGCAAGAGACGATGTCAGAAGAGAGGGATCAACGCATCAGCCTCTGTTTTTTTCCCCCTATTTTTTTTTTTCACTAAACCTAACAAAAAGGATCCGTCGCGAATGTTGAACTTCGCTCTCTCATTCTTGTCCCTTTTATTCCTGTAATCCTCTCCAGTATTCTGTAACCTCGCGAGCTTCATTGTGGCTGCGCGGAGCCTGATTATCCTCCTTGTTATCCTTACGGTTCTTTTCCACGGTAGAACGGCAAAGTTCGAGTTCCCATCTTGCCGGTGCTTTCATCGCGTTTCTTTATTTCACAAAGTTTCACCCTCAGATTCGTGCTTTTCCCTCTATATACTTCCGCAAAAAAATAATTGCACCGAGACTACGCTGTGAAAATACAGAAGCTGCGGAAGGGAGAACAGGTGATCGGTGTTTCCCGTTGAAGGAAAATTTTCGTCCTTTGACTCGGCGAAAAAAAAAGATGCCTTCCGCGGAAAGCTCTTATTGTCAAAAAATATGATGTAAATTGAAACTCGATCGACAGGGTGCGAAGTGTATTGGGACAAATCGAAGCGATTTCGTGGCCGGGCTTAAGCTTTGAATTTTCGAACGTCAATCATGATTGAAACATTTTCCGATGCTATCTTTCCTCCGGGAATGAAAAGCGGCAACTTCCCTATTACGAACCGTTGACACCATTTACTCAAAACAAACGTCACGTATATGTGTACGCGCGAATAAGTGTGCGGGATAACGCGCCCGTTTACGAGCCACGATCAATCGATTTGGAGTCATATGTTTGTGAACCTGAGCCGACCGTATGCACTGGCACGTTCGGCCATCAGAAATTAACTTTTCGATTTTCACTTGGCAATACGAACTAAACGTTATTCGCTTCGATCCCCGGATGCATACGTTTATATACGATAAATTACCAATGTGCTCTCAACGATGAAATTAACGTCAGGCCTCGCGCGATCGACGATATTCCGAATCCTCATGATAAATCACTCCACGTTCGTTTTTCAAACGATTCAACCTATTTCGGAATTATCGATCGGCATGCATCGAGTCAAATGCAAAAAAGACATTATTCTCGGCAACGAATAATAAAAAATATTATAAAGTTATTGAACTTAAATATTCATGCAACGAGCGTGTACTCACCACGGTGCCTCTAACGAATTAACATTTTTTGTAGTATGGACTCACCTGGAATTAGAAAAAGAAGAATACAATTAGTTTCATGGACAGAAAAATGTTTAAATTTTAAATTTTGGATATTAAACATATCTTTAAAAATTCTCAAAGAAGCAATATGGTGCAGCAGATTTAATGAAAATTTCTAAGAGACGTTGTCGTGAGATACGTGGAATTCAATTTCACATGATAATCTATAAACGATACATTTTATATTAAACTCTGAAAATGTCATTAAAAAATACAAAATATTATTTTTTTTAAAATTTTAATACCTAAAAAATTACATTATTAAAAATTACATATTATATAAGAATTATATTATTTTTAACAAGATTTGAAAAAAAACTATCACAAGTGGAAAGAGGCTTACAGACAAACATTTTTACAAATTATCTTGGACGTATACTGAACTTAATCATCTTTACACTAAAAATGTTTTTCTAATCGAACATGAATTTTAACATGTTTTTTAAAAATATAAAAACAATCTTGGTAATAAATGTACGCATAACATTTACAATAGCCTTACTTTTTTTTCCAACATTTTATAATAAAATTAATAACTTCCTTAATTGTAATTATTGTTGGTTGAAATTTAATATGAACGGTCTTGAGATATACGGTCTGGAAACAAAAAGTTGTCTGGAGTCTAATGGACCTCGCGCGAGAAACGTGAGATTTTTCGTGGGCGTGAGTAATTGATGCGAAGCGTCCTAAAATCACCCACTGTCTGTTTAATTTAGAAGAAAAAAAAATGTCTGAAAAGAATGTTTGTGCCGTAACGAAAAAATTCAAATGCAATTCAGCGGAGCATAATGCAGTGTGACGTAACACGATATCAGAGTCTCGATGGCCTGTTTTTCCGTGTAGCCAATTTGGTACGCACATCCCTACTAGCCTCTTTATTTATTTTGTTTTTATCTGCGTCATATCTTTCAACGCGTAAACACACGCGCGCATTTTCCGCGACTGCCGTATGCAAATATATAACAGAGGCTAAAAAGAGGATGAACATATCCTGTGGGCGAATTTAGTCTCTCTTCGTCTCTTTTCCATTGGCGCATGCGTGTCTACCCGGCAGCTCAAAAAGTTCAAGCACACGCTTCGGAACTGCGAGATAATAACGTGTCCTATTTTCTCGTTATATCCTTGCCTCCAGCGCTTTCGCTTCCTTCAATAACCCCTTCTCTCTTTATCTCTCTCTCTCTCTCTCTCTTTCGTTATCCATTGCACATATCTTTTTTTTTAACTTCATATCATACGCATACACGAAAATCAGTATTTACTCATGCGTTGCAAAGCCAGCACAAACCCAGTTTTTGCTGGGAATCATGGGAACACGAGGACACGAAAAAGTCTCGTCCGCCTGATTCTGCCCTCCTCAACTTCCAAGCGTATTAGCATTCCGCAGGCCCGCGTCTACGTATTTTCCATACAGCGTATAATAACAAATATACATCAGGCTGTCCGTGTGCCTCCCTATCTCCGTACATTTGGGCGTACGCGTACGTATATTTACACGCTGAAAATTATGCTCGTGGTGAAAATCGTAAAAAACCTTCAACGTTCTCGCTTTTGCGATCCTGATTTTGTATTGAGCGTAGGAATAATAAATACAGGAATGAATACATTTTTATTGCTTTTTTTTCGCAAATAAAAAGCATTTCAAAGATATCCAAAAGCTTGTCAAAACTTCGGGGGGTTCTGTCATCGAAAATAAAATTTTATTTTCGTTTTAAAATAAAATTTTATTTTCGTTTTAAAATAAAATTTTATTTTCGTTTTACAAATTTCAATGATGTTCATGAATCGCTTCGCAGATTTGTTTGCAAAAAGATGTCCGCAATTTACTCTTATTGTTTGATAAAAAAAATCATCCTCGCTTTTAACTCTGAAAATACCGTTGATGATACCATTGATCAATTTTTCTCATATTCGATGGAACAAATACATCGAAATTCAGCGATGTATTCATCCAAAAGTATATTGATTCGTTTCGATTTGCCAACTTTTTTATCATGTTGGCTCTTTTGTTCTCTTCTATCTTCGTAATTTTTTTTCTTCAATTCAACATCATAGGACTTTATCCACCGTTGAGTTAATAAATCTGCAGGTGGATACAAGAGATGAAAATAAATGATATTAGACGGAGGAAAAAACATAAAAATACTTGAGAAATGTAATAACGATTTTCTCTTCGATGAACTGATTCAAAATGAAATAAAAAACCTCTTCAGAAGCTCTTGTACTTTCTAGGCTTTCTAACTTATTCAATTACATCCAATATCATAAGAATTTTTGTACCAGGTTTGAAATCTATATTTTTTCTCCAACATTGTCGAAGTTTGACTTTTCGCGATGCTCGATAATGAAATATATGGAATAAGAGTTATCGGCAAACTTATTTTTCAGCCCTGGTTCAATTAGTAATTTGACTCGAGACGTTCTTCTTTTTTTTGACGATACTCAAAAATTCAGTTCGATGCAAAGAGTGAAGCATGTGAATTGTTGAGGTATCCTTTTTTTTATACGACTTAATGCTCGTAATGGGATGAAAAAAAAAGAAATCAAAATTCTAGCCTTCGCATATGGCGTGCGGAGGAAGTTCGAACGTGTAAAGCGTTTCTCCGACGTATATACACTTTGTCCTGGTATTTGCCAATTCACGAAGCTCTTCCACACCCCAGTGTGTACATCACGCTAGGGTTATTTCGGAATCACCGAAATCAGATTGAACGGTTTACGGCTAATACGTACTCTCGAAAATGGAGGTGTACAGGGAGGAAGGAAGGACGAGGAGGAGGCCGGCGGAAGAGCGAGAGGGATGGAGAAAGAGAAGGAACGGCTAATGGACTGGCGTTAGTTGTACCAACGCCACGAGCACACTTTCGACGAGATTGCGGATGAGAGATTGAGGCAAGAAAAGCTGTATAACTCGACGATCGTGCACGGGGACGTACGGCCGCGCGAATTACAGCGCTGCTAAGATAACTCAGCGCTGGGCCCTGATCGGAAAACGCAAGAGTGAATCCAACGGATGAAGCAGCCCAGTAATATGTATATACTATAGTACATATGTATTAATATATATGTGTATAGATAGAGAGAGAGAGATAGAAACGAAGATGGAGACAGGAATGACGACATTACGGCCGTAACGTTGAAAGCAAAGCAACAGCGGTTGCTAGGAAAACGAGATTGGCTATGTAGCTATGATTCAAGGCTCTATAGACGGAGATGGGTTAGCGCAGGATCGAAAAGCGTTTCAAGCCCGTCTACCGCAAGGAAGACCTCATCCTGCGGAGATCCTCCTCCTACGGAGCGCCTTCCGCGATCCGGACTCCTTCCTATACACAAGTCGTGATTTAGCCAGGAAATTGGAAGGCTGAGTGTACACGTATACGTGCGGTGCGAGCGGATATCTGCCCCTTCCTCACTTTTACTCCTCCCGGACAGACAAAACACACCCTATACCATCGCCGCGACCGATACCGTACGCTCGTTTGCGTTCGCCACCAACATAGTCCAACGAGCGTACAGACGCTGGACGAAGTTGGCCAACTTCCCACCCAACCATCCCTGGTAAACTCTTTTCCTTGTCCAAACTGTTACCTTAGTTATTGGATGTTGGGACGTTATTGTCAAACTATCCTCTACTCGTTTAATTCAGGTCCGATGCTTTTGATTCTTCTTTTTTTTCTATACGATATTGATCCTATAATTAATCGTTCGAGTTGAAACTTCGTTCGTGTTGTTCTAGTTTTTTATTTTTTCATTGCTTTTATTTCAGTGTTTATATACTGAAAAATTGAATTTAGAAGGTTGAAGTTTCAGAATTTTTCTGTTTGCTGGGATTTTATTTAAGAAGTGTTTCAAACATTAATTTAAACTCTTTTTTGTCCAAACTTAGTTATAGTTAATTATTTAGATACCTTAATTATTGGACGTTGCGACGTTATTGTCAAACTACCCTCTATTCGTTTAATTCAGGTTCGATGCTTTTGATTCTTTTTTCTATACGATATTGATCCGATCCGATTGATACGATATAATTAATCGTCTGAGTTAAAACTTCGTTCGTGTCGTTCTATTTTTTATTTTTTCATTGCTTTTATTTCAGCGTCTACTGAATCATTGAATTTAGAAGGTCGAAGTTCCAGAATTCTTCTGTTTGCTGGGATTCTATTTAAGGAGTATTTCAAACATTAATTTCAACCCCTTTTTTGTCCAAACTTATAGTTAATTAGTTAGATGCTTTAATTATTGAACGTTGAGACGATATTGTCAAACTACCCTCTATTCGTTTAATTCAGGTCCGATGCTTTTGATTCTTTTTTCTATACGATATTGATCCTATAATTAATCGTCAAATCTCCAACGTTGAATCTCCATTCGTGTTGTTCTATTATTTGTTTTTATCCCTTTTAGTCACTATTTCAGTCTCTATTGAAACGTCGAGTTTAGAGGATCGAACACCCAGAATTTTTTTGTTTGCTTGGATTTTACTCAGGTCAAGTTGCGAATATTATCTCGATGCGGACAAGCGTGTGCCATTGGCATGTTGGTGAACATCACTCTGCTCGGGATTTAACGCCATGAATCAGCAGGATTGTTTAACATCGCTACGTTCTGTGCACACACCAGGGCAAGTGTATACGTGTAAGCAAACAGACGAAAAATGAATAGTCTCGAGTCATCGATGCATATTCATACGAATTAGCATAGCCTCGAATTGCAAGACGCAAGAGCAGAGCAAGAGGTGGCGAACGCTCCAAGAGGGCGTACGAGGCGTCTGGTCGTGGACTACTTTTGCTTCGTCTCTATGTTTGTATATGCATCGAAGAAAGTACGGAGCTCTTCGAGCCAGGAGTTTGGCGAAATATACGTAAGATATGTGTATCCAGACAACCATACTTCACGAATAATTCTATATGAAGAGAGAATGAGGGAGCCTCGGTTTTGAGCCTCAAAACCATCCGACGTCAGTGAGGTTGTAACCTCGCGTATAATGCACGTATATTCGCGGAAGCGGCTCGAGGTAAATAGAATGCAAAGTACATACGTGCTTCTATGCATCGGTTCAAGCATGTCGGGCACCAAACATGGCGCTACCAAAAAGGAGATTGGTAAGAATGGAAACTGCAAATTGTCCATAACTGCTTTAACATATACAAGGCGAAATAACAATGCTTCCGAGAGGGGGCAAAAGGTATGCACTCATTCAAATTAATTTTATGCCATGTTCCACAGTGCCGGAAGCATCTGTTCAATCCACTTAGCCAAGAAACAGCAGGTTGTATGGAGCATTGTACCGTAAATGAATACAGAATTTTGCAGACGCTTTTGTTCGATAAAACTGATTAAATTAGTTTTATTTCACGATATTAATAACATTTTTGGGGTTGAAAATGGATTTTTTTTTTGAAAAATTATCTAGCTTTACTGTCGGATTCGCTATCTTCTCCCTTGTCTTCTTAGGTTCCCATTTTTATCGTGGAATCAGGTATATGAGAAAGACTGAGGATAACGAAGAAAGATTGACGATGAGCATTAGACGTCAGAGACCCGTATACTGCGAGTATAACAATCTGGTATGGGCGTGATGGAGAGAGAGAAATCCGTTCAAGTAACGTAACAGCCTCAGCTACAATCCCTACAGCCCCTTCGAACCCACCATGGCGATTTAATCCAGACAAATGATCCTTCAGTACCGTTGCTGTTAGATCCTTGTTCGCCTTGGCAACCTGAATATATATCCTCCATAGTGCTCCTATTAAGCTCTAACTCCTGCAGACCGATCGAATGACGAAGTCGATTCTATGGAACAAATACACGAAAGCTTTGTGACTTGCTCCCATTCCATCAAAACAATTCGGCATAAACGGCTTGATTGCACAATAGAGCATGATTTGACGCTTTCTCTTTTTTACATATTTGATGTAGTGATTCGAGCGCGGTTATAAATAACAGTTGCAAAATTGGGAGTTTTTATCGATGGTCCTATTGATCATTGCATTTAATGGCATTGCCGAAGAACCATGGTACATTTTTTCATACCGTCTACGATGAATTCAGGCTGATAGGTATTATATGTTGTAACATGGCGAGCAGGACATGTGCACGCATCGAACTGAATTGCATGTGATCGAGAATGAAGCAAAGTTGGATCATTCTCAATGCGACAGGTATTCAATGGGCTAGAATTCCATTTCATCAAAACAACTCGGCATAAACGCCGTGATTGCCCAATAGAGCATGATCTGACGCTTTCTCTTTTTTACATATTTGATGTAGTGATTCGATCGCGGTTATAAATAACAGTTGCAAAATTGGGAGTTTTTATCGATGGTCCTATTGATCATTGCATTTAATGGCATTGCCCAAGAACCATGGTACATTTTTTCATACCGTCTACGATGAATTCAGGCTGGTAGGTATTATATGTTGTAACATGGCGAGCAGGACATGTGCACGCGTCGAACTGAATTGCATGTGATCGAGAATGAAGCTCGATGCGAGCAAAGCTGGGTCATTCTCAATGCGACAGGTATTCAATGGGCTAGAATTGAACACTAGGGCCAATGTGTTGCGCGTCTCTCGGGGATATACCGAATAGACAAACGTGCTTGCCTTCCAGCGCATCGAAAGAGAGGAGTGTATAGAGAGAAACCCAGAGCACGTCACGCAGGCGATGTCTGTCCTTTCCCTCGTTCTATGGCCAGTTTCTTGCTTTATTGCCAATACGCATCTACCTTAGGGACTATCCCATTCATATTATGCTTAACTCCAATCAATCTAGGTCTGGGATATCTAATGATGCAACTACTATTCATTCGTCACTCAAACGTATACAACGTTAATTATGACGGATGTCTGCTGCAACCGAATTCTCTCATCTGACATATTGACCAACTTCCCTCCAACAGATTGCTCACTGGGAAGACGGTTCGCTGCTGGGATCAATACGAATGCTTGACCACTCTCGATGAAAATAGAGATACGTACTCGTCGCAGAAAATGGATAATTTTGATGGAAATTTTGTCATGATTTAAGTTATTTCCATTTATAATTTACCCAATTTTATATTTTTGGAATACTTGTGATACAAATTTAGAAGCTCCACTCAGTATGTCTCTTTCATTAGAAACTCAAATTTCTAGTGTAACATAATACTGCACGTTGCATGTATAAATAACTAGTTGCATAAAATATACATGAGAAATAAAATATTAGGAACAGAGAGGAGAGAGTTAGAGATAAGATTAGAGGGAAATAGTCAAATTGGTTGAAGACGGTACGTTGATCTTTATCTCCAAGGTTCTCTATCTCTATCTCGATTTCTCTCGTTCTCTCTTATTACCGCATTTCCTCGCCAACAGCGGAGCATTTCTCTTATATGAACTCGTCTCTCGACGGCCCTCTATGACCTTATGTGCATTTTCGTCATCGTCTCTATGGGAGGGTTGTGTTTGCCTTGAGGTCGAGCGAGTCTCGCTGGGCACTCCAGCATTGCGTGGGCCTCGTATATACATATACTTGCTCGCATAAATTGCTCGTATCTCGATTTTAACAAGGGTACACACGAGCTCGGAGCGTGCGTGGGTGCGCTTTGTCACTTTGGCAAAAGTTTTCGTTCATCGTCCACTTGATAGAAACCATGCAGCCTAGACAATATGGAATAGAATTCGTTCACTCTGTGCACGAAAAATTTCATTTTTTTTTTCGTTACATACATAACGCGCAACTATTCTGATCTCATTGGACTGTTATTCTTCCTATCCCCCTTTTTTCACTTATTTTTCCATTCTTCTTGTTCCCTTCTTCATACTTTGCAGCTTCTTCGTATAATGCAAGATTTTTCTGTGCTTTCCGAAAGTTGTCGTCGCGTGCGAGCACGTACTACGGGAAAGCAAAACTCACGAAAAGTTTAAACCCAGAGACGAATCCGCTATGCCTCTCTTATTCTATTTATTTTCTTTTTCCAGAAATTCAGAATCTTTTTAGGTCCTGCTTGGAAAATGACGCGGACTTTTCTCAAGTCCGCGCGCTTCTCATTTGAATACGAATATATTTCAATTTTATCGGAATTCACAAAGTTGTACGAATCATTGCTCACAGTGTGCATTGGCATAGCCAGAAAAACGCGTTCAAACGTTTTTCATCAATCCAGAAGAGATATTTACATCGATAATGATATTTTACTTCTAGCCTGTGGTAATTTTTATCATAATTATTTTGTTGAAAAATTCACTCGTAGAATTATTTCACTAAAAAAAAATTAAAAGTGGTACTTTGCGTTAAAATAACCAATTTTAATATTTGAATAAAAAAGGATCTAGACTTTTCGTAACGAGCTCGTTGTAAATTCTATAGGATACTTTAGACTCGAGTTATGATCACTCGACGTGAAATCTGAAATATTTTATGTGCGATTCCAGGTTAGAAAACGAATACACTTTTAATACATTTGAAAAATAAAAGAAACTTCTGAATCTTTCAAGGTTTTTAAAAAAAATCAAAAATCAAAAAGCAAATAATTACATTTTTTTTAAAAACTCGCACAAAAAAAATTACGATGTAGAAAGAAAAATTATTTCTTGCTCCATTGAAGAACTTTAATCTGACTAATACTTATGTTAGCCGGATTTAATAAGAGATCCGAGATTTAAGGGTATGTAAATCTTAATATTACAGCCAGGACACTAAAGTAACACAGAATGAATGTAAAGGGTGAAACGGAGAGTACGTGCTACGAGTGTGATTCTTGTTCTTACGATGAGTTTAAGGGAATGCTGTGATAACGGCGCAATACTGTCATCAGATAAGAGCTTTGGCACGACTTTAATACCGCTGAATCATAGCCGGGGCGTTGGGCGACAGTGAATTTCTTGATCCTCAGGAATGAAATCCAATCTCAAGTATAAGTTAGATGCAGCAATGGTGCAAAGTACGTATGTAAATATTGCGTTTCTCGAGATAGGTGGAAACACTGTGAGTGGAGTTGGAGAGTGTTAAGGCGACGTAAGACCGCGAAACATTCGAGCTCCCGGCAATGTAAATAAAATTGGCCTGGATATACAAAAGGGGGCACTAGCTGCCGGCACGACGGCTTATCGCAGCTAACGTCTTTATCACCGGCTTATATTTCTACGGTCGAGCGCGTGCCACTCGTTCATAGTGTACGTATAGCGTTCTTGGGGGTAAAGCTCCACTCGGAGGGAAATAAGAATGAACCGAGTGCCACGTACGATGGCCGACTCGCAAACGGAGAAACGCACCGAGGTCGAATTGGAAAGAAAAAAAAAAATTCAACGACCCCCAAGGGCTCGTAAAGACGTCTAGCTAATTTCTCGACAGTCAGAGAGAGAGAACGTGCGAGAAGAAGGACGCCGAGAAAAAAGAACGACCTGGGGGTGGAGAATGCGAGCGAAATACACGAGAGACGTAGATACGTATATAAAAAGCCTAGCAACGCCAAGTGCCGGATAGATCATTTTTACTTCTGTCCCACTTTTTTTTTTCTTTTTGACGATTCCATAAAATTGCGGATCGTAATCCATGGAAGTAGCGTATAAAACATGGCGACGCACCGTGAAATATTTAACAAAGAAAAAAATATGTACATTAAAACATATCTGCCAGAGTGAATGCAGAATAAACGAACGCGCAGATGCAAATATAGCAGCAAATGGTATCGACGCGGAGTACAAGGACGCAGCAATGCTCTCTTTTACATTAGGAAGCACTGAAAATGGATCTCCATTAATGGATGAGAATACCGTTGGAGAGGCGAAAAAAATAAAAAGCTCGAATGAGAAGAGGGAAATAGCCCGTTGTGTTGAAGTATCGTGTGATGGGCGATTGCATTTTTTTTTTTCGTTCGCTTCTTTTCATATTCCCGGCTTTCTTTGACGTTCAATCGCTAACGCGTCTAATGGGCATACGTAGCTCGGCCACATCAAGATACCAGGCTTGATACAAGTGGAATGTCTGAGCGTGGGGAGAAGGAGGTCATGAGTGTCGGAGGGAATACCAAGTACGCGGATCTCGAGAGGACCGTAGTGACTTCAAAGGGATAACGTTTTGTTCCACTGGTCCGAGTATGTAAGACAGAGAAAGAGTGAGATAAGAGACGAGGAACCTTGAGAGATATCGGCACGTCATTGAGGCCAAGACTGAAGAATACGCTCCACTGGCCAAGTTACTCTTGTTTCTGACCATTGAAACGCGAAGGAAAGTACACGGGATCTGGGTTGTGGCCGATTAAAAACAAAAAAAAATCTGGCAACCGCCTCTTCGGTACAGTTTTGGCCTCTTTCCGCCAGTACTTTCATTCAAGGTTAAAATTCGTCCCAACATCAAACGAGATAGCAATGTGTGTCAAAATTTTTTTGAATATACTGCTCGAAGTCTATATAAATTTACCAAAAAAAAATGTTACAAGTATTGCAAACTAGATCCGCAGTAATTTATAACTGGATTTATGCTTATCTCGAAGCGTACACATGAGGATTATACGGATAGTGGGCAGCTGGTACTGTATCGGGTAATAATAAGAGGTCTTCAGGCAATTACCCGACTGTTAGGAGAGAACACGAAATCCGTGCGTGCTGGAGAAATTCTGCGCAGGGTATAAACGCGTCGAGAACGTAAGTGACGCGTGAAGCGACCACATACGTTGAGGTTATGGGGTTGCAGTGGTCAGCTAGTTCCATATCCGAATTGCTGAGCGTGTAGAGGCTCACGACGATGTAGCAACTCATATGCATTCAGTACGCGCTATGTATGGCATTGGAAGTCTGAACTATTGTGTTACCGCAGTGCAGGTCAGAGTGATACATACATTGGTCCACATTGATGCTTTTCATGCGATTCGTGGCCAGTGTGAGCTTCGCCAATGCTCCATGACCAAGAAAGCGAGCGAAAGAGAGAGAGAGAGACAAAACCAGAATCGTCAAGGGAGAGAACAAGAGGTGGATTACAAAGGTGTTGGAACAGTCTGGTACCAGCGACGAAGGGGCGAATGGAAGGCTCTGGGACAGAGATGGGAGGAGAGAGAAAGAGCTGCCGGGATCCAGTACATAGCTGGCAGATACGGACGGTGTAATTTCGGTGAGACCCTTGGGTGTAACTCCCACAGCTGTCGACGGTGGTGGTCAGTGTTGGACCACCCCCGTGGCGTCATGGACAATACTCCATTCACGGGCCATCGAGCCAGCGCACGATCCCATCGCCCTTTCTCCCTTTCTCTTTCCTTCCCTCAATAAAGCCCACGAATTTCTCAACACTATGACCTTTGTATCTCTTTCTGTACGTACGTACCCTCGGCAGCTCCCACTCCATCTCACTTTTGTCAATGAACTCGCATTAAGAGGGTGGAAGTGGAAAGAGATCATAGAGAACACGTAAGGACACATAATATTCTAATTGGTGAAGTCTTAAAGGCAGATTCCAAAAGATGATTTGGAATTCTTTTCAATACTCAAACTCAAATTTTTATCTTCTCTATTTAAAACGATGCCGCAGATCCCAGACACTTGTAAAACGCGATTGGTTCAAACTTCTTTAATTCTTTGTCAATGAGAATAGTATTTGTTTAGTCCACGCAGGTTAGTGGCAAAAATGAGCTGATCTTTGGATTTTGATGAAATATCAATAATTTGTATGTTTGAGCGAATCGCGTTTCGTGTTACGTGGAATATCTACGGCATCACCTTAAATTAAAAACAGTTGCAAAAATGTACTTATTATGCATGTCTGAACCATTTTATAATAACCAAGTTCAAGTCATATTTGGAATAACCAATTTTTAATAAATGACATCTTCACTGAATTTATGTGCTTTTTCACTTTGTCCTTATTCAAAATTAATAAATTAGAAAGTGGCTTAAGCTACTTCCTATTTGTCTCTTCGTATATAATCGCGCATAAGAAATTCAAGTATGATATCGTGACGTCGAAACAGTTACGGTCTCAAATGAGAAGAGTAACTCGTTATATCAGCGATGAAAATACATATACATAATCATTCCTTTATCAGCTATTGTGCCTTTGAAGATAAATGGAAATCTTGAGATAGAGGCAAGTTGGTGAAGTTTATAATGACTTTTTCATTTCAAAGACTTACAATGGCTTTTGGAACCTCCAAGTCTCCCGTGTTACAACTTCCTCTTTACCTTGTATCACTTGCTTCTCCTCGAAATTTAACTAAGTTTTCCTGTGAATATACAATACAACGCTCACTTGCTCGGTTTCCAAAATATTTTTTTTTATTCCGCTTTGAATTTCGTAATGCAATAATAGAGCGTTGTTCCGTTCTTTCTCCATAAAAATCATATCGGGTTTTCCCAACGGGCTCGTTGTTTTTTAGACTCGCGCATTGTAAGTAATGTCTCCAGCACTATTTCTTCGGATAAAAAGCAGTTTAACCGGATACTACACCACGAACAATTCTATCTCGGGATAAAAAAAGTCGGAATGATTATCCGATTCTTTTTCGATAAACTGCAAGTTGAGTCGAAAATCACCGTCGAATCATTTATTCCGTACTTATGGAAACGACTGTGTTTCAGACATATGTTGGTGGGAACAATGGCTTTTTATGTGACTCTCAAGGGCACCAAAGTGTATACTACAGCTAAGAACGAGCTTGGAAAATTCTGTCGCAAGACCGCAAATAATAATGCTCCATTGTAACCAGGCTGAAAAGCGAGATTCGCATTCCCGTTCTATTACAGTAAACCGCAAACCGCTATTGTACTTTGTCTCATGTGACAAAATCCCGCCAGCGTTCGACCGATCCCCATTGTTCCGAGTGAATCGTATCGTGGATGTGGCGGTAATGTCGAGACCGATGGATCTGCGTGCGTTTTCGGAAACGCTTCAAATACATTATAAATATTTTCAATCCAATAAGAGCGAAAAGATCTGCAAAAGCGAATGCCATTGGTAAACGTCAACCGGTTATTGATTCATATGACCATGGCGTTAAATTTTTTTTCCCCCCCGTTTCGTCGAAAATTTCATCGAGCGAAAAAACGTTGCGAAAACAGGAGAAACAGCCAAACGCTGAGATTGAAAGGAAAATCCGGCGAGTGATTGAGCCGAAAGAGGAATTCTCAAAGCAGGCTTGCTGCGGACCAGTGAAAATCCAGTGCACAGGTGGGCATCCAGACTGGTGTCCGTGAGGATGGACGAATGGAAAACTGGGGGGGGGGGGAGCGCCGGGCGAGCCAGTGAGCAGAAGGGCAATTGAGAGGGTGTTGCTGTTGGTGACGTAGCTAACGGTGGTGGCGCGATGCCGGTGTTGTTTCAATTATCGCCGTGGCACAATTGCAAAGCTGCCTACGGGTACCCAGGTAGAATGCGATTAACTTGGCGATGGGTCTCTGTGACGCGACGCGAAGTGAATTGGGACACTCGAAATTCTGAATCGCCGGCACATGCAAATGCCAAGCATGTGTACGTGATCGTCTGCGCACTTGTGTATAAAATGCATCCGAGGCCAGGTGGGTGGATGTGCACGCCGTTTCTGCTCGTCCACCGGTTACAGAGTCTCCTCTGGGAGCGAGCGGAAGAAAAATAGGCAGACCATTAGATGCGCGAGTCAAAGTGTGCGCCACGGCAATCAGGTCACACTCTCAACATCTCTTCAGCGACGAGCAACGCGCGATAATAGCGACAACGGCAGAGCCTTTCGCAACTTCATCGTGAGGGCAGCGTATGTCGGCTCTTGGTGCATAGTTCGCCCGGTATTCCGTGTCGCTCCCTCCCTCCCGCAGTTTATCTTAGAGCTGGCCCGGAGCATAAGGCATCCACGGCATCGAGCACCGTTCCCTTTGTTGCGTAACCACCGGAGCTCTCTCTCCTTTGTCACATTCTAAGAGTATGATTACCGTACGACCCACTTCTCAGGGATGTTCGCTGCGGACGATAATAAAAGGAAATAAGGAGGGGAGGCTGCGAGGAAAGCCAAACAACGGCGATAGGGGTACGTCACTGCGAGAAATAAAGTTTAAGCCTCTCTATATTCCGTCATTATATAATACCATATGCAACACAATAAAAGTACAATGCGGCGGAACGGAGCGAGATGGAGAGCCTCGAGAGACAGAAAAAAAGCGATTTGAATGAAACCATTTTTTTTTCTCTCGGCACTTTTCTAACTCCACTCATCGGTCTCTCATTAAAAACGTATCGAACCTACAACTGCTCGGAGTTCTGTCGACGTTAACATCCAGAGTGTAAATGTCGACGATCGTAACGTCGCGCTCGTGACGCTCGCACGGCGCGTACACGCACGTATCTCGCTTCACCGCTCGTCCAGTCGTTTTACTACGAAATGTAACGAGAGAACACTGGGCCCGTATTATTTGGAGGGTGGAAGCAGACGATCGCTCGTTCACGTAACACACCCGCCGTGCCCAACAATCGAACATTTACCGTCGCGTTTATCGCGTGCCGTTTCTCCCGAGAGTCCCTGATGTCGTTGTCACGATTCTATTCTCGTTCATTTCGAAATAATAATAACAGTTGTTGCAATGATAATAATACGGCAAGGTGTTGGCAAATTGGGAAATAAAGAGACCCCCGTTTTTCAGACTATATGACCGGCGAAAGAATAAAGAACTTGTTTTGGTAGCTCGGAAAAAAATAAAAGTAACGTCGAGTGGGAAAGGGTGTGTGTGCGCGAAATTCGTCACGCCGGGTGTTCGCGCCTACTCTCGTAACAATGCGACTTCTCGTTGGTCCGCGCGTTGAAGACGTAATTGCGAAGAAATAAATGCTAACTAGGCGGGAATGAGTTACTTTGTTGATATTCAGCTGCCCGAGCGGTAAATATGCTTTCATTGTGCAGTCGGATGAGTTTTTAGCCCGGCGCATAATTGAGAGTTTTTCGAACCTTTGTTTTTCGATGGTCCACGAGCTTATACCGAAAAAAAAAATTGATGAAAATAATAGGGAATATAAGTATACTTTGTGAAATGTTTTGAGCGTTATGGCGGTCACCGATGAGAACCCTGGCCAGGAGCGAAAGAAGCACACGGAGAGAAACGTGATACACTTTTTTTTCCATCGTTTTCTTCGTCCCTCTCTGTTTTCCAGCCAAAATATTTTGGCCCGAGCATATCGCTTTGATGTGGCCTATGGCTCGGAAAATTGCCAGGGTCTTGTGGCAGTAACGATTCGGAATGTCCCGATACCGCACCCTCATCGCTTTCATAAATAAAGTCTCCGCGTCATTCCTTCGCACACGGGGAAATTTTCCGAAAACGCTCCAAAGACACATTTCTATGACAACGCAGAGTCACATTCGTCTTTTTAATGCTTTTCCTTTTTCTTCCGTTAACTTTTCTCTTCCAATTCTATTTACCGCAAGCAAAAAAAACCCCATTCTTGACCATTCTTGTGAAAATTTACGAACCTGAACTACACATTTTTCGAATAATTCGAAATGACTCTCGAAAATATGTATAGGGAAGGTCGAAATAAGATTCATTGGAAAAAAGAAAAGAAGAAAAAACGCATCAACAAAATTACTTGCGAACGCTCAAGCCGGAAGGATTTGATGGAGAGAGCGAGCGTAAGCGTGTTACGGCCGTAAATCTTTTTCAGCTCAAGGTGTCGAAACTTGGGCGCTCGTTTCTTCAATAACGGAGCTTGGGGTGCAGTCCTACGCCGACATACGAGTCTTCTTTCCTTCTCGAAAGCTACGTCACCGTCTATCATGGAATAGCTGAGCCGCGGTAACCCGCAGCTATTCTCAAACGTTTTACCGCATTGCCGACTGGATAGGGTGTGATACTGAAACGAATCGGAGGGTTTCAATCGAAGAACCAGGATTTTTTCAAGGGTGAAAGAAAAGAAGCGCGTACAACGCACTTTTTCGACGTTCTCAGCGGCTTCGTGGCTCGATAAATATTATTTTACTTCTATGCTGTCATCAAGAATAACCTTTCTCTTTATTTTACCTCGCAGTTTCTCACCCCAATATTCCAGCAAATAAATAAATTTGCGATATATTTTGAGGATGCATGAGCGATATATTTTTAAATATGTGAATTTGATAAATTTTTCATATTTTGTTCTCAAGCGTATGAAAAAAATATGACAATTTTGTAATCGTTTTACCGAGTGATTTAAGAGTTATCAAACTTCAAAGTTATTGAGATTCAATAGTGCTTCTTATGGAGAATTCGTAAATTTGTACTGAATACAAATTTTTTAATATGAGATTCTTGTGGTTTTTTAAAATACGAGCAGCAACGCGGCCGCTGCGCGGCCGCTTTTTCCGTTTCAACATGTTTGAATTGACGTCTTACAATTATTCTAAGCGTATACTTCATACAATTTCGTTTAATGCGCTGTATAAATTGATTATGAGTTTCATGTCTTTTTTAAAACAGAATATTTGATG
>JAPYYW010001652.1:0-45657 GCA_030522545.1 Cremastinae sp. A BG-2022a
TTTTTATGAGTAGAGATTAGCCAAAATTGAATGGGTTCCGCATAATGCGAAATCTATTCCGATGAATCGATTAGAGGCCTCATGTCTTTTTTAATATAGAATAATGTTTAAAAATGAACCTTCCATTGACATTGACAATTTTACGTACGATTTTATTCCATTTATTGATTGATCGTAGTAAAATTTCGTAAAAAAGGAGAACAACGAGATAACTTTTGAACGGGACGGTACGGGCTTATAACGTTCTTTTTTTTTGGTTTTTTTAATTTTCTCGCAACATTGAATCTTCCGCAAGTTTCGACGCGGGAGTGAGAAAAATAGAGAGTAACGCGCCCGGGCTTTTTTCGCGAACACACACAGCGCCCGAAACTTTTTGTGCAATCAACGTAGTTTCGTACAAAAGCTTTTGACAAGCGAGGGCGAGCGAGAAGAGGCGCGAAAAAACGCGCGCGCCCCCCGGGTTTTCTCTCTCTCTCTCTCTTTCCTTTCTTGTTTTCAAAGAAAACAGTAATTACAGAAATTGCTACGTGTTCGAGACCGGAAACGAATCTTCGCGTTGTAAAATAACGTCGAGAGATGGAAAAAAATTCGATGAAATAAACGAAACGAGAAAGGGAGAGAACGAAATTGGGAAAGCGCGTATTCGGTTGAAGGAAAAAATTTGACGGTGCGTTGGAAAAATCGTGAAAAAACGCATTAAACGCGCCGGAAACGAAAAAATTTTTATTTCGTCAAAAATTCCTCCTTTGTTACGTCAACGGAGAGCGATAAGACACGAAATGAATAACAGTGAACGATCGAGAAATCAGGATAACAGAACGATACTTCGAATATTCGAAAGTCCGAACACGCCTGGATTTATCGTCGGAGCGTAAGTGGAACGAGATTTTGCCTGGAATTTTACTTTTTAGGCTGGAAAGAACGATTGGAATATTTTGTGAAGCGTGGAAATGAGAATGTTATGCTGATCCTCGCCTCTCTTAATTATCAGTCGTCACGCGACACCGAGAAAGCAAGAGAGAAAAAAATATTGAAGGTACAAAAAACAAGCGACGTAAAAATTAGCCTAGAAATTGGTAAATTATTTTCATTAAATCAAATCTCTCTCCATTTTTCAGATTCGATGGCTGTATAACGATATATCAAAAACATTTTTTAAAAAGTTAATGAAATTACTAAATAAATATAAAAATACTAAAAAAATTAATAAAAGAAACAATGTTAATTTTTATTATAAAAATAATAAGAATATTGAATCAATAAAAGATTTTGAATGAAAGATTCTCAAAATTCACGAGTCACGATTTTTCGAATCACTCCCCAATTTATTATTAAGTGATTTTGATTTTTTAGTTATTTTTTGATACTTTTTTTCTGATCTATTTCTCGATATATACCTTTGTATCCAGCTTGCACTTTTCGACCGTACTCTCCATATCCAAAAAGTTTCCCATTTTTTCCCCTCTTCCGGAATTTTTCACCCCTGTCGCGAGGTTTGCTTCCTGGGGAATCTTTCTCACATATTACACTTTCCACCTTACATATTTACATGTATAATACCGCGAGAGTCTAACATCGAAGCAAAGGAGCCCATTTTATATGAGAAATATTCCCCCTCCTCTCGCCCTCCGTACTGTATCCGAGACTTTTCCTCGGCCGGTGCTCGTTCATGAATAAATTTCAAATTAACTTTCCAACGACATCGTTCCTATCCTTTCTTTCCTTCCCTCTATATATACGGATTCACCTCTTCGTCCCTTCCATACCCGAGCTTTGCTCATATTCTTTATTTTTCATCTGATGCAAACTGAAAGTTAGCCAACGAGCATTGATCATCCCACTTTTAAATTAATTTCGAGTCCTTATGAAACTGAATTCGTAAGTCTCACAAAGTAAATTCGACGTTCTAAACGTCAAAACATTAATTTGACGTTTTAAATGTCAAAACATCAATTTGACGCTTTAAACGTCAAGACATTAAAATAATGTTTTAAATGTCAAAATATCAATTTGACATTTTATATATCAAATTTGACGTTTTAAACGTCATAACATTAATTTGACGGCTTAAACGTCAAATTTGACGTTTGAAACGTCAAAATTTGAACTTGATGTTTTAAACGTCAAAACATTAAATTGACGTTTCACAAATTTTATTTAAAGTTTTAAGTAGCAAAAGTGTAAAAATCAATCATCATGTAATCATCAAATTTGACGTTTTAAACGTCATGACATTAATTTGACGCCTTAAACGTCAAATTTGACGTTTGAAACGTCAAAATTTAAACTTGATGTTTTAAACGTCAAAACTTTAAATTGACAGTTTAAATATCAAAATATCAATGTGACATATAAAACGTCAAATTTGACGTTTTAAACGCCAAAATATAAAATTGACATTTTAAAGTCAAATTCGCCGTTTTAAATGTAAAAAATATCAATTTGACGTCTTAAACGTCCAAACATTAAATTGACGTTCGAAACGTCGCAATTTTATTTAAAGTTTTAAGTAGCAAAAGTGTAAAAATAGTGAAACAAAAAAAAACAGTAAAAATGGCTAAAGACAGAGTATCGATCGAATTGTATCCATTTTGGCGAAAGAGAGTGAGACTCGCGGAGTATATGAATATATTCGGAATATATATTGTATTTCTTGTGGCTGACAGGAGAGAAGCCGCAGAGACTTTTTCCGCTCTCTCGTTTTTTCGTGAACGGGAGAGTCCGTTGCTTTTTTTTTCTTCTTCTCTCCTCTGGTCCGAGAGGCACATATCCTTCCGTTCGGGACATCCCCGGGGCACATGTATTATTTATCCTCTTTGGAAGGATCCCCGCGCGTGTGTATACAAAAACGGATAACCGATATATAGAGGATACGTTGGCCCTTCCGCCGCGAATTTTCTTTCCGCCGTTCGAAAATTTATCCGGAACAAGGCGCGGCGGGCCAGCAAAGATGCCCGGATAAACCGAGAAAAAGTCCTCCCGTTATTTCTCCTCAGCGAAAAATAAGAGGGGAAAAATATAACTCACCTTTCCTCTCGATACGCGAGCTACGTTCCATAAAAATGCGTGTATATAAACTCGCTCGTTATTTATTCGGAAAGCCCTGGCATGCTAAATCCGAGCCACCGGAGAAATAAAAATAAGGAGGCACCCGGAATAGAATGAGACAAAAAATATTCACATAAAAGACCCAGAGATGAATCTCTCGGTTGAAAGTTGAAAGACTCTCGCTATCTCTCTCTCTCGAATGATCACGCTATATTAATGAATAATCACAAAAAAAAACTATAAAGAATATTTTTGACAGTTCTGGGAATTTTTGAGTTTCTACATTCATCTGACGTGACTACGCTTTTATCAAATTTGCTGAATAAAACGAAAGACAGATTCCACGAACTATATAGTAAAGAATTTTTTTATAATTTTTACTCTTTCGAACGAATAAGTTTCCATTCTTGAACATAATTTTACTATCATTGTATAAATAAAAAGTTATTTTAAATACAAATGAAGATAAAACCTCACGTATTCAAAAAAAAAATTTTCTTTTGATATACGTGCGTAAAAAACATTTAAAAAATATCATAAATATTTATTTAGACGAAGATTCATGATCGCAGATTTATTTTTATAATTTTTAAAATAATTTTCTCGACGTTATACCGGGAATGAGGCTAAATTCTGGCGATATCGGGGACGCGATCATCTCGAGTATGATCGATAAGGATGAAGTGGAAGAGATAGAGGAAGATGCGATCTTCTCGTAAATGATCCTGACCAGGGCGATATACGGGGAAAAGAGACCTCGTAAAATCTCTCACCTCCGAGATAGGGAACTGTTGTCGTAATCCTCGTAATCGGACGCGTGTGTATATCGTAAAAAGGACAGACCGGAAGAAAACGGATCGCGGAAACGAAAAACGCAGGGATGAAATAAAAAAAGAGCCAGAAATAAAAGTGCAAATGTAAAAAAAAAAACAAAAACGTTAACGCAACGATATGAGATATACATTCTGTTGACATTAAATTCCCTTTTTTTTATACGGTAAATAAACATTGTTTAGAGAATAGCTCATTTTATGTATCGTAAAAAGGACAAACAGGAAGTAAACGGGATCGTGAAAAAATTCAGAGAAAAAATAAAAAACAATAGTAAGAAGTAAAAGATGGAAAAAACTTGAACATATAAAGTATCCATTATATGTAAACATTGAATCTTTTTTTAAATAATAAATATATAAGTATTGTTTGGAGAATTTTAAATATCGTTCCTATTTAGAAGTTTAAAAGTTTCTCAGTAAATGTCGATCAAATATAAAATTATTGATTGAAGTTTCTTGAATTTGATTATTTTCAGAAATAGCCTAGATAATTGTTAAACATGAAAATATTCGTAATTATATATATACTTATTTTACAAAATTTCAATATAATTAACACATAAATACATTTTTCTATATAAAATTTTCAAAAAGTTTATATAATTTTCAAATTTGGACACAAAATATATCCTCAATAATATAACAAATTGAAAACAATTGATAAAAATAAAAAAAATCTCGATACAATGATCTGAAATTCTGCTTGAACAGTGCCAGAAACGAAAAGACGATTGGACTCTGTAAATATTGTTTGATAAAGTCCGAAATACACGTAAATAAGAACTGCAAAAATTTCACAGGAAATAAACTAAAGTTTAAACTAGGTAAAAAAAAATTATGAGAAGTATGAAAAAAAATAAATAAAGTGGTATAAAGAAAAAGAGGAAAAAATATGACAAGGGACGTGAATCGAGTTGAAACTTTTTCTCGACAGGTTGTTTTAAAAGTTGAGCATCTTGGGGAGAAGGATGACTTGGCTCTATGGTATGTATGTACGTATATATATATATATATATATATATATATATATATATATATATATATATGAAAGACGAAAAGGAACGAATGCCCGTTTCGTTATTGCTTCTTTTCCCCAGGCCGACCCTTCTCCTCGGAACCTGACGATTTTTCAATCCATCCGCGCCCACATTCGCGAAATACATAAGCGTCGAAGGATATCGTATTTTCCTATGACGAGGGAAAAATCGCGAGCCGAGCTTTCGACGATCCTCAATTTTATATTTTCCCTGCGTCATCGAGGCGATCGTAACCGATTCGATTATTGACCTCGAATGGAATCGCGAGAAACGATATTCTTCCAAGGATAAAAATATAATTATAGCCAATGATGATAAAATTTAAAAAATATATATATAAATAAAATTAAAGAAGAAAAAACGGTAAATCTTTTTCAACGATATTGAATTTCAAAAGACTGAACGCTCCGCGACGTAAATCCTCGATGCTCTCGAACACGATACTCCGAGTAAAAATGTGAACAAACTGAAGGAGTATTAAAATATTTTTTAAGTTTTGTAGATTAAACAATGAATATCAAATTTCAATATATTAAATGTTAAAAATCATTTATTATGGAATACAAATATTATGTGATTAAATAACGAATCAATAAATATTCTTCATTAAACAAAACTAAAATACTAAACCAACAAAATTGTAGTTACTATTTAATTAATGGTTTCCAACCACGAAAGGTTTTGCAAATTGCAACGATGTCCAAAAATTAGTGAGCATATATTGAATAAAAATTAAAAAAAATTGTTACATTGCATAATAAATAATGATAAATGAAAAAAAAAATCAAACTGACAGTGAAATTTTGACGAGAGTTAAAGAGAAATAAGAGAGACTCGTGAAAAAGAATAATTATGAAGTTGAGATGAAAAAAGGGGATAATTTTCGTCTTTCCTTTTACTCTCATTTATTAATGGGCGCGATGGAAGAGTTTGTTTCTGGAGAAGAAAAGGGGTGAAATAGCGAGAGAGAGAGAGAGAGAGAGACGAACACGACGACACAATAACTAGAGTGGCTCGTTATACGTGAAAGTCGGGAGTCGCACTTGGGCCACCGACAGACTTTACCTGTTCCGCAGTGCAGTCTCATACTTCTCTCCTCCACCGTTTCCATTCTTTCTCTCTTTACCTGTTCTTTCGTCTCCGAACGCGTGGACTCGTCGCCGAGAACGAGTCTCGAGGAGGACAAAAAATCATCCGAAAGAACCAGATGTTAAAAAAAAAGCGAACGACGAAATAAAAGCACGTCCCAACCTTTATTCCCGGGAACAAAACGCAACGCGTTTTTTTTTCTCTCCCTATATATCTGTACTAAAACTGCGCTCTATAACTCCCATAAAATTTTAACGAATAAAAATTTGTTCCCCACTTTTCACGCTCGTATTATTCATTTACGTATCTTAAAGCCAAAGTCAAAAATATTTATTTAAATTTCTATGAAATCAAATGTTGTAATTACTTTTTTTACAAACCATAATATTTATTGTAATTTATCGATAAATTTGTATTGCATTTTTTCAATATTTATCAAAATGTCTATGAACCAAATGTTATAGTAATGATTTTTTTTGCGAACCACAAAACTTATTAATAAATTTGCACTGTATTTTAAATACTGTAAAAACAAATGTATAATTAAAATATTAGCAATATATAGAATAAAATCCAATTAAAAAAATAAATGAAAAGTGTAAAGTTACAATAACGAATGGTTATAAATATTCGGACTTATTATGTAACGTCGAGTCGTGAGAATTTTTGGCAGCTCCGTGCAAAAGCTTGACAAAAAAAGGGGTCTAAAAGATAAAAAAAATATATACATATTTTTTTAGAAACTGGAAAAGAAGAAGAAGAAGAAGAAGAAGAAGACGAGCAGGATATAGAGAGAAGGGTTTTGTCTCAGGATGGGAAGAAATCCAAATCGTGGATGGAGGAGAGTGTGTAGAGAATGCAATGAGGCAAAAGAGGATCGTGTGCGAGTCTCTGTGACTCCTTTGGCTCGGGTGCAACCGTATCGAGTGCGCAACGAACGGCTTCCTGCTCTCGGAGTTCTCCTTCTACATGTTATAACGCTCCCATATGTACTCGTACATAAGAATATACATACGTATTTCGGAGCGCTGCGGACGTATCCCGCGAGCCCAGCTATCTATCCAATAAATACTCTTATACGGAATATATAGGCTCGGGCGCGTATATATACGTTTTATAGAAAGTAATATGGAGTGCGGACCGTCCCAACGTGTCGGAGCAAAAGGTGAATTACATTCGAGACCGTTGACCCGGAATCCTCCTTTTTTTTTCAAAAATTAACATTTTATTCACGTCTTCAAAATATTAAAATTGACACAACCTTCCGGTTCGTGTCTGCTTTAATTCACAACGCGAACTATGGTCTATTTTCGCGACCTTCAAACCTCCGATAACATTCTTTCGATATACGCCTGTCGTTTAAGAATTTTTAGTCCGTAATGGTACCTTCAAATTGCACTGAGAGAAAAAAATTATAAATTTTACTTTAACAAAAGTGACAACTATAGTAATTATTATGGAACTAATTATATTTTGTTTAGATTCTATTATAAATATACTTTATTTTACGATAAACATATATTTAGTTATAAAATAATCAGCATAGTTGTCACTTTATGATTAAATCCACTATCGTGATTTCTCTCAGTAAAGAATTTCAATTAATTTTTCAAAGATTTTGAAAAAAATCGTAAAATTTCACAAACACGAGTTAATAAAGGGTTCATTCTAGCAAAAATTTCATGTAGTGTGTAATAAAAATAGTTACGAAAAAAATTGTGAGGAAAAAGCTCAAAAATTGAGTTTTTGATCAGTTTTTTTTTAATTTTTCAATATGAATTCTTACATTGTGCCTCTAATGGTTATCATTTTGGTTATCTATGGGAAATTTCTGATCGAATAGGGTCTTAAAATCGAAAAAAGAAATTTAAAAAATTTATGCGAATTTTCGAAGGGATGCAATTTTTTTCAAAAATTTTCAACGCGTGATAACTTTTAAAATAACTGATATATTAATATAATTCCTATGTCATTCGTTTTGTTTTGTATAAAAATATTTACGAATCACGTTTAATAAAATCGTTTTATTCAAAAGAAATTAAATATATCGCAAATCGAAATTTCCACTGTGACCAAAAAAAGGTCTGACCGAACAAGATCTCGAAAAAGAAAAAAAAAATTCAGCAGGGAATGGTATAGAATAAAATCACCAAAAATCATCCAAAAGACATTTCCGTGACTGGCATTTATAAAAACGTTTCATTCCCAACACGCCGCAAAAAAAAACACATAATAACAACCTCTCACAATCAGCAATCTTCGAAACTAACAATTTGAAATTAAAATTCGATGAAAAAGGTCGATTATAGCATCGCGAGAATTTTTCCTCGTACCTTATATGTTTTTTTCTCTAATTTCACATATATAATTAATCATAAAAAATGGTGAAAAAAAAGAGTTTAAAAACAACTCGGAACAAATTGCCGGCTAATCTTTTTTCCCGATCGTGTCTCAATCCTCGTTTGTATATAGAAAACGCTGCACGACGAGAGGGAGAGAGAGAAAAAAAAGAGAAAGAAAAAGAGAGAGAGAGAAAGAGTCGCGTGTGTTTTCGCAGTGAGGCCCGCGCGGACGACGACGGGTGACCGAGCGATGGCTTGTTTTTCAAACTCGTTCTCTCGCCGCGAATCTCCCGGAGTCGTCGCGCGTTTGTTGCACTGCGGTATTAATCGCGAATTATCTACGCACGGGCTCGCGACTCTTTCTCGTCCACACTTCCATCACGTGCGCTCTCTCGTTCCGTGTACCTTCGTCGCGTGTGTCTCCGCGGAGACTCTCGGAGAAACGACGAACAAAAAAAGAACTAAAAAAAAGCATCAAAAACGATTGGCAGAGAGAGAAAGAGAGAGAAAGAGAGAGAAAGAGAGAGAGAGAGAGAGAGAGAGAGAAACGACTCTCGAGAGAGAAAAAAATGTCAAGACGATTGGAAAATTGCGAGACCGTTGCACACAGCTCGCGCTTACGTGATAGATCTTGGAAATAGTTGCGACAACGTGACGTAGTAAAAACTCGTAGGTAGATCTCGATTGGTGCCCGTGGTTAAAAAAAAAAGAAGAAAAAAAAAGGCAGCACGCTCCGAAGAGCGAGAATTGTCGACGGGGAATTATTATAATTTCCGTCATAACCATTCGGTGAGCCCACCCAGAGAATAAAATGGTAACGTAAATAATGTGGAAACATCAGAGGCACTTGTTCACGCCCAACACTGATTTTTATTTTCCTACCCAATTTCTAATTCAAGGATGAATTAGCCGACAAGTAGGTCATCCGGTCTCCCGTGGGGATCGCAGCGAGAGCACGCGTGTCGAAATCGTTTTTCGTCGATCGACGGAAATACGACGGAACGCGATTCAACTTTTTATTTGTTTGGTCAACGATGCTGCTCGTTATTAAGATTATTTTGGAGTGAATAAAATGGTTACTTGAAAAAAAAAAAAAAGTTTTGTCGCAGGGCGATGTCCTGACAGTTCCTGCGAGAGCACGTTGCGAACCGAGCGAAAGAGACGGCTTTGTTATGATTATTAAGGTAAATGTCCCAATAGTTGGACAACTAAGGATTTTCTCACTTTATCATTTTTTTTTAAATATTCAAACGAAAACATCTATTTGAAATTCATATCGAAATTATTATCTGATATTTTAGCGACCCAAAACTTATTTTGTGTATTAAATAATATTTTGTGTGTTGTGTATTTTGTGTGTATTTAAACAATATTTCTAGTAAATAAATATCAAGGTAAACGTCCCAATAATTGGACAGCTAAGGATTTTCTCACTTTATTTTTTTTTAATATTTAAATGAAAAAATCTATTTAAAATTCATATCGAAATTATTATCTGATATTTAAGCGACCCAAAACTTATTTTGTGTGTTAATTTTAAACAATATTTCTAGTAAATAAATACTTAAACGTTCAAATATGTAGAATTTCCCAATAGTTGGACAGAAAATCGACCCTGTCTCCAGGGTTGAGCGAGTTTCTTCCAATAAATTAAGGATGTCTTTCAAGTCAAGTTGAATACTTTTTATAATTTTTTTTGAACATGCTTTCTACTGTAATTAAAGAATACTAAAATAAAGGGTCAAATTTTTAGAAAAGAAAAATTATCGTGGTGATCCAAAAAGTATATTTAGTAACATTGAAACTTTTATTAAAGTTGTTGTTTTGATTAAGGTTAGGAAACCTGTCAATGCTTGGGATATTACTATATAGAGCTCTGGGTAACGTTTTATCGTCAATTATCGTTAATAATTAATAAAAAAGGCCCGTAACCTCAAATTTTTCTTTGCCCTACAAGTTTAAAAATATTTAATTAATATAACAAATAGTTTTTATAAATAATGTTCTCGTATTTACTCAATGTTAAAAATCGAATTTTCAATCTCAAATATCTTCGTTAAAAAGTCGGGAAGGGCATATTTTTTTTGTGCATTTTGTAGCTTGGAACTTTTCCTATCGTTTGATTCTAAAAAAACTATCATGATTGACTTTTTTGATAGACATCCTTAACGTCATGAAAAATACACTTCTTTGTATACGAAAAATAATAATCCATACGATTTTATAAAGAAAAAAAATAATTCAAATATTAAAAATAATATGGCGAAAACAGTCAAACTATCGGGACGTTTACCTTATCGGTTGAAATATTTTTACTAACTCGGTTCGAATAGGCGAGCTTCCGTCCAGCCAGACACGCGACGTTTCCTCCAAACCCTTGGGCTCCATCGTGCGTACGCTCCGACGATCGAAGAAATTATTTTGAAAGCACTCCCGCACGAAAGAAAGAAAAAAAAAACAACAACAGATGAACACGAAACGCACTCCGCGCACTGATCTTGTTTTCCCGATTATATTTTTCCCACGACGTAACTCGGGATAATTCGTAGTCGTAGACCGAGATAGAATTCGCGTGTATAACGTATTTCGAAAAATCGCGTTGACGCGCTTCCGCGGGCGTAATTTCGCATCGGATTTATTTCAATTTGATGACGGAACGTAAGGAGCGTAGACCGAACACGGTGGGTCAACGGGCACTGCACGCACTCGTGACGAGAAACAGGACTCTTCGCGCTTTGTTCTCGCTTGCACAGTATTATTCTCACGTTGTTTTTGTTTTTCGATAATTCAGCGTCTCGCGGGGAGAAAATAAGAGTGCTCCGAGAGCCCGGGGATAACTTGTTGTACAACACACGCGTTACGTGGCCGGTCACGACCGCGCGAGGCCAGAGCCACACGGAACAACCGTTGTTTAGGATTGATGGGTGGCGTTCGTCGTGTTGGTGTGCAATGTCCCTTCGCCCGTCCGTATGCGTGTACCCGTCGCGCGTCCGTGTGCCTCGGCGTTTTGACAAAAATAAAAGCGACGCGGGCTTCTTCGTTACGCGATCGCTCCTCGGAACGGTTACAAATATATTCGCGTTAAAATATATAACCCCCCCGACAATGTTTGGAGCGGTTTGCGTGCGAGTGTGTGCGCGAGAGAGAGACACACAGTGTGCATACGCGCGCGCGAGTCGGCGAAAGGCCAACGACGACTGAAGCGCCGACTGGGGGCCGCTCGCTGTCTCGTCCAGCGCCATGCTCGTTCTCGCTTCTCCCACCAGGCTACTCTCATCTCCCTTTCTCTCTCTCACTCTCCACACCTCCCGCTTGTGCGTATTGTTTTTGTAAATGCGGGGCTACTTTCTACGCTAAAACAAATATCTCTGTGCGCGCGAAAGGGCGTCGATTATTTCGAGCGGCTCCGAAACAGTTTTTTTTGTCGAATTAATAGATACGATAATGAATATACGCAATCTTTTTCCGTCTAATTCTCGTCAATTTTCGCGTTCGCGTAAAATACGTTTAGAAACGCCGAGTTCGCGAACGCGGCAATTCGTTTAATTCGGCAAACTCCCGATTTCGTTTTTTTTTCCGCGAGGCACGCGAGAGGCGCTGAATGCCAACTTCTTACCGTTATTCATTATTCACGCGGCGATTTCGTGGAAAACACTCTCCTGAGGGACGTCTTTCTCTCTTTGCCGCGTTTACGGCTCCGGTTTGTCGTTTTTTTTTTCGCTCTCGACGCGATCTCGTGCGAAAACGATGTGTTTTGACTCTGGATTCGATGGATTGAGCGATTTTGCTTCTCTCGACGCTTCGCGCCGGCGTTTTCGAGCTGCGGACACGTGAGTACATTTTTTTTTGTCGAGACAAAATTCGGATAAAAATTTTTTATTATTGCTGACCACTCGCATGGTCGAAAATGTACAAACGCAATCGAACAAAAAGTACAAACAGCTATTCACAGTCGAGTGATTAAAACAAAATTTGTGCGCTCTCTATATTAAAAATTGATTACAAAAGTTTTCGAGCTCGAGCGTCGCTCGCGCTCGTAAAAAAAACCGTTGATTCGTCATCTCGCTGTAGATTCGCTTCTGTCCTCCGTTGTTTACGATCCAAGGTGAAGGCGATAAAAGTTGCATTAACGAGTTAAGGATGTATGTCACATTTATGAGATAAACTTTTTGTGAATTTAAAATATATGTTAAACTGAATCACGCTGAATCGATATGAAAAATAAAAAAGTATGGTTACCGATCATTTTAAAAATAGTATATTTAAGATTGAAACTATGGAGTTTTCTCTAACCTCCATTGATAAAATTGTCACTCAGATGTGTACTCATTATTTTGTTTATCATAATTTTTTCATTGATATTGAAATCTATAGCTATATAAAGTTATTCCCCATGATTTGAAACAAAAAAATAACTAAATAATTAGCATACAAGATTACATCTAATCCTGTATTAATTTAACCGGAAGTCGATCAAATTGCAAGAAAAAGCGAAAATTCATGTTTTCTATAGTCAACAGATTAAAAAAAATGTATTTTCTATAACTAGACATATTATCCTCGATCTTTCTACAAAAAAAGAACTATCGTTGCCGATATTTTTACAGAAATATTCTTGATTGAATTTTCTCGTGTTCAGGGCATTTCAAATTGCACAGTTGTGATTGGCTGGCTGCACAAAATGTCTGTGTCTCGAGTAGTCAAGTCAGGTCTTAATTTTATTTAACACTGTAGAAATTTATTAATATCTTCACTATTCTTATTCCTTAAATCATTATTTGAACAAAAGAATTTATTGCTATTATTATTTGCGCATAAAAGACTAATTAAAAAACACGAATAGATGTACTGCGGATTTGACGTGACATACATCCTTAAATGGAGAATCCAAGAGCGAAATATTCGCGTTCTCGCGTAGAAATTCTCGTGCCAGTCGGGGCAACCGCTCTCGTTCGGGACTATCAAAAAATGAAGTTTTATGCTCGTTTTTATTAATTTTGGTCGAGTACCGTGACGAATCTTTCGTGAGCGATCTCCAGCAGTAATTTATCGTTGTGCATCGGGTCCATTACAGCTCTGAGCCTCGTATCCGTCCTCGGAATCGTTTTTCCGTACTCGGCGACGAGCTCGCGAGCGCTCGAAAACTTCCGAGCGTCGATCCCGTTGCACAGACGCTCGGAAAGCCATTCTCGCAGCTCGACCGGAAATTCCTCGTCGATCGATAATTCCCCGGTCAATAATTTCAATTTTTCGCAACAAAGATCACAGATTGCCAATGGCTCGAATATTTCGTAGTTGTAACATTTATTGAATACCTGGAAAATAATTTAAAATATAGATCAAATATTAACAATAATCGTTTAATCAATTAAATGTAAAATATTTAAAAATAGGCACAATATTTTAAAATAACGAGCGACGAGGTGGCCACTTTTTTTTGACGTTTTCTAGGCTAATACTTTATACAATTTTGCATAATGTGCTCTATTCTCTATGAATCGATTAGAGGCTTCGTGTCTTTTTTAATATAGGGAATGTAGATTAGAAAATAATCGTAAATTTAAATTGAATTACATTGAAATTAAATTTAAATATAATCTTGAAATAAAAAAATTTATATGGAAAATATATGAAAATACGTTGAAAAAATTGATTAAATAGTGGAGTGAGATTTTTTTTGAACTCACGTCCGACTCGTCCATCTCGTAATCGGCGTCACCGGAGAGCGATGTGCTCCAGACGAAGAACGCAGCGAAAATCGAGCTTGGCTCTTTTCTCATCGCGGAGAAAAATAAATGGAAAAATGTTTCCATCGTCGCGGCGATGCACTCGAAATCCGAAGCGCCTTGTAACTTTCTCACAACTTCGGACGCGTTGTTTCGCACCGTGACATTGTCGTCGACGAGTAAATTCAACAGCGAGGTCCACCAGTCCAGAGATAAATCTGAAAAAATTCATTTTATCAATCTGTTGAACTTTTTCGACAAAATTACAACAGTTTCTGCTTCATTCTCGACATTTTTCTCGATGAAATTTCAAACTCACGATATTCCGAATTTTCTTCGTCATAGAGATCGTAAAAAATTTTGGAAATTGCGATCCGTTGTCCCAAATCGGTCGAGCACATCCACGTGTTTTCCAGAAAAGTTTTATAGATCGTTCGCTTGTAATCGATCGACAATTTTTTCTAAAAAAAAGAAAAAAAGTTGACAGTGATATATAACTACTTCTTTTTTTACCTGTTTTTTTTACACGCAAATAATGTTAAAACCTTGAAAGACTTTGACAACGTTCCATAAGCTTTTCCCAACAAGCTAAAGAAATTCGGAGTCTTCTGGGATCTTTTAAATTTAATTTCCTCGACGAGAGCAGCGACGACTTCGAGGCACGACTCGTCCAATCCGGGAGACGAGAATTTATTTTTCTCCATGTCGAGGACCTGATAACGATAGTCGTGGATCGCGTCCTGGAGATCGAGCTCGACGTCTCTTTCGAGGACACCTCTGCAAGCGAGCCTGGCGATCTCGAGTAACTTCCGGTCCGAGTTTTCGTCGATTATTCCGGAAATTCCAGGCCAGGCGGCGATCTGGACTTGACAATTATCGTGCGAGAGCGCCGACTTCCAGACCCGATTGCTGCTCGATTTGTCGAAAAAATGATTCTCCATCGTCGCGATGAAAAACCTGACGATCTCGAGCTCGTAGATTTCTCGTCCTGGACGGTTTTTCAACGCGTCGTCGTTCTCCAGGTGACGCGCGAAGCGACTCAGTAAATTTTTCATCCCCTCGACGACGAATCCGGCCTCGACGAATCTTCGAACGACGATGACGTAAGCGCTGGCCAGCGGGAAACAAGCCGGTCGGTCGTTGCTGCTCTCGAGGTTACGGAAAATCCACTCCGTCCGGGAAAGAAAATTTTCGACTCGTTCACGAGGCAAAGCTGTTATTTTGAAATGCGGACTCTTCGTTATTTCTAGCACTTGAAGCATGTAACCGTGCAGGGCGTTGAACGACGATCCGTTTCGCCCTTCCGGAATAATTCGCTCGAAGAGCTCGAGCATGAAGCTCTGAACGGTTTTTCCTGTCAGTAGGGGAACCAGGGCACGAGCTGCGAGCTCGCGAGTTTTGTAGACCCTAGATTTCGCGCAAGCTGAGACCAGTCTTATAAAATCATCGATCTGGAATCATAAATACGTAAAAAATGATTATTCATTCAATTTAAAATGTTTTTATGTATTTTATCATTAAAGAATTTAGTAACTTACATATTAATTTAAGGTAGTTCTCCAGCAAAGGTCTGTATTTTGTGGGGGGACCAGAGGGGCACCAAAAAATTATAAAAATAAATTGTTCATTTTTTTATAAAATGCATGATTATTATACATAGATGTGTTTATTTGCTTATTTATGCTATTTTAAAAGTCTTACGTTGCGGGCAACGTTGTCAAATATTTGAAGAAACGATGGAGATCTGCCATTTGTAGCTTAAATTTTCACTAATTCTATTTTATTTTATTAGAAAGTTCGGTAAAAGGCCCATTTTTTTTTTAATTGCATATTTTTTAATGATGAACAAAATGAGAGGTTTTTTTATTTAGATCTGCAGTCTTTAATAATACAAAAAACCAAATAATTGTACATAATTATCATCTTGTGTCGTGTTTGCGTATTAAAAAGCATATTTTCAATTCAATTTTTCTCGAAAATGACAACCCCCCTCGGTTTTTTTTCTCATAAATTAGGATCTACTCAATTTACTGATATACCCAATATAAAAAATTTCTGCAGACTCTCGTTTGGCTGGAGAACTACCTACCTTAATGCTGTTTATATTTTGATATAAAATATGAAATAAATTTACCTGCCACGAGGTTTGTGCCTCGTCTGTTATAAAACTCGGGTAGAGTCTTGAGAGCAGAAGCAAAATCGATTGGACGCTGGGTTTTATAAGAGTGTCGCTCGAGTCGACGAAGACTCGAAGCTCGTCGAGCATGAACGTCAAGAGGCTCGGATATCTCTCGAAAAATATTTTTCCAGTCATCATGTTGTGAAGAGTCAAATTCTCGTGGTCTTTCGTTCTCTGGACGCCAAATATTCTAGTTATGAGGGAACTGAACAGAAGGGTGGCCGCGTTTCGCTCCTGGAACATTTTTTCCCATAAATCCCTTCGAATTTGCATAAAAAAAAATCTTCACAAAATCATTTTTTGTCCATTTGCTCGTTTTACCGCCCACGTTTTTCCATCGTAACTGCGAATCGCCGCGCAGAGACCCTCCGCCGCGTAATTCCTCGACAAATCCCCGAGTTGGGCGTTTTTGAAAAGCGCACGGAGAATGTTGAGAGCGTGAGTCTTGATTTCCGTAATCGTCGCGAGATTTTTCTTCGAGCTTTCTCCACTATCGTCGACCGTTTGTTCCTTTTCTTGAAGACAAGTGAAAATTGTTTCTTCGTACATGAGGGACTTTGCCCTCGACGTTGTGTCCGTTTCTTCCTCGAGATCGGTGAACCCGAGCAAAATCTTCATCACCGAGTGAAATACCGAGGAATTGGCGTCGTTCTGGATGCAAGGATCTGACGAGACGAGCGCCTGAAAATTTTTTCCCCAATAATACAAATTAATGTATTTTTTTTTTCATAAAGAGCGAGAAATTCGGTTTTCCATTTTTACCTGAACCATAAAAGGCACGCCGGCGCTTCTTCTCGTCGCGCACAATTTGGCGTTACCGGGCGACAATCCGGAAACAGCGAGAAGCAAATGGTGAAGCCAAATTTTGGGCAACCTCTTAAGATTTTCGTGTCTCGATCGCCAGAGACGATTGCAGAGTTGTCCAAATCCGACGTAGGCCTGTTCAAAGGCTCCTCTGTGTTTCGTCTCGAAGAGAAGGGTCACAAGGTGTTCCCCAATTTCTATCAACTGTCTCTCTTTCAAGAGTCCCACTGGTGCATTGTCTCCGGTTATTGGCGACTTGGATGACAAATAACCGAACAGAAGACTCACTTCCTTGACCGTTCGCCAAGAGCAGAGCAAAACCATCTGCGATGTCACTGCACTGGCATTGCACTCGGGAAACATCATGGACATGGTGCTTGACTCCATGTCCATTGGCAAATGTCCCTCCGGAGAGGAATTGTTGACTATTTGGGAAACTGCGTTATTCAAGCCCAATGAAATTTTAACTACTTCGGCTATCATCCTGATCCATTCCTCAGGATTGTCTTTGGCCACCTTTCTTTATATAAAAATATATTTTATTAGCTATTCCTCGTCATTTATATCAAATTATGTCTTGAAAACGATCATTTTTTTGCTCACCTTAAATCACAAACGCTCAGCAAACTCTTTATGCAAAACAAGTATCCATAAAGGGAATGTTTTCCAGCTGCAGTTACAATATTTTCTTCTGCGAGCTTCAATGGAGCCTAAAAAAAGATTATACAATAATTATCTCGTATTTATTTGTATCATTGAATTTTTTTACAAATAATTACCTTTAAAAGCTCGACGATCATTTCGATCAATCTTAAATTGGCTAGTTCATTGGATTCTATTTTAAAGTTTTTTCCATTCGGATAGCTATCTAGGACGTTATTTATCACAGGAGACAGTAGACTAATTTTTAGCATGTAAGAAGCTGTTATACTATCGATTGGTCTAATACAATTGGCCAGATCCAAAGCGACGTCGATTATTTCACAAACTCTCTCAGGATCGTCTAATCTCAATAGACACGGATCCATATTCTTAGCTATTTTATAAATTATTTCCTTATTAGTTTCATAAGTATCGAGCAGAAGACACTCGAATAGCTTGTCCGCCTGCTCGAGCGTCCATGGCACGTTTTCAAACTCTTTGTCTAAAAATTCTTGTCCCAGACCCAACATCTGCAAACTAAATTTTTTTCGAGTATTCGTGGACCCGGGACAGAGTCCTCTTATACATATTTCTCTAAAGGAGTCAAAAAATTGTTTATAAATTTCTACAAGCGTCAGAGATTCTTGAGCTAGCTCCAAAGATTCTTCTTTCAATGTTCTGTACAATTCTTGATTCGTGTCGACTCTGTGTTCGCATTCTTTCAATTTTTCGTACTTGGCTATGTTTCTTCTGAGAACCGCCAGGCTTTCTTTCATTCGCCTGAGAGCCTGTCAAAATAATTCAAACAATTATTAAAGTTAAATCTAAAGAATGAGATAATTAAAATGAAAAAATCAGGATAATCAAATACAGCAACAATTACCTTTTTAATTAATGGAACATATTCGATTCTCTCCCCTAAATTGTACCTCAAAAAAATAGTTATCAAGTCCAGATGTATTTTAGCAAAACGTTGCGTACTTTTTTTGGATTCGACCAACAGAGCGAGAGCGGCGAGTCGGATCTGCGAGTTGGAAAAACGAATTTTTCAATAATCACGAAAAAAACAAGTGTCAACAATGGTACAAACCTCTTCGTTTTGATGTTTCAAAAACTTCTCGAAAGATGCGAAATCGAGCCTCGTCGCGTCAAATTCACCGTCATTTCTCAACGATTTCACCTCTTTCAACAATTCTAACGAGTTCTCATCCATTTTCAACAAAAAATCAATTTTTCGGAGCTGTCAAGAAACATGTGTTTCGAGCTCTCTTACGCTGGATCCTGGGAAACGTAACCTCAACCTTTCCCAGCGAGCAACTCGCCATCTTTCGGCGAGTAATACTATTTTGCAGAAATTTCACTTATCGACGAGAATCCCCGATATTATTCTTACACGAGACCCGATGAAAATTTTCGTCCGAAAAAAAAGAACGCGTTGGAAAACGGGTTGCAGCGAGAATTTACGATAAATTTGCGACGAATTTCGTCGAACTCGCGTTTCCGTACAAATGCGATCCCCGGGACATTTCTGTCGTCTTTACACCCCGAAAATCGATAAAAAGCGGCTATATTCGAGAGCAAGAATCTGAATGCGAGCGCGTGCACCGTTTTATTTGCGAAACGCGCGTAATCGTAACGATTAAATTGGCGCGTACGTAATTTTATGGGAAAGGCGACGGGCAGGAAAAATTTTGTCGACGTTCGCGGCGAAAGTGAGCCGAAGAACCTGTTGGAATATTCGTTCAAGGTCGTAGGGTGGATGTCACAGAATAATATCAATTACGGTGCAAGGATGGATGGCATTGAACGCCCGGCGATGCCCCGTTTATTGCGTTACGACGATAAACGACCTTGGCGCGTGTTATATATCTCAAATTTCGTAACGGACGCGAATTTTCGCCAACTTTTTTCTCCCTTTTCGACATCGCGGAGAAATAAATCGCGATCGGGTTTACCGTGCGCTTTATTTTTATTTTTTTTCTTTTTTCTCTCGGGATGATCGACTGTTGCGTAAAGTCTCGTGTTTATTAAATGAAACGTCAAAAGTTTGAGCGCCACGTAATTGCACCTTCGCCGAGGCAAAAGAAGCACACGATTTTTTTTTTCATTTTTTTCTTTTTCCCTCGAGACAATTTTCTTCGCGGACGCTCAGTTTTTGTTCGAACTCGCTCCACTTTTTCAAAGGAAACGAAAATCGATTCCGCAACGCGATAAACTGTGAACTTTTTTTACTATCGGAAGAGGAACGATTCTTTTCTTCCCAGCGACCCGTATTCTTTCCGTCTCGTTACAAAATTTAATCTTCGACATCTCTCGCTCATCCACGAGGAAAAAAAATCGTGCTCGAGGTTATCTCCGGAACTTTTATCTCGCAACTCGTCGTTGGGACGAATATTATATTTTTTTTTATGCCTTTGAAAATATGAATATAAAACTCTTGTTATATCTGAACAAATGTTGAGTCGGCGTAAAATTTATTTCGGTGATAAATCTCTTGAGTTTACGAAATTCGGGAATATCGCTTTGATTGCGCGTTTTGGAGCTTAATTTCGCATCAAATGAATGACGTAACGCCAGGATTGGTTTGCTCTTTTCTTACGATTTATTTTTTCATCTAAAGAGCAAAAATAAATCGTAAGAATTATCGTACAGATTATTAATATAGTATAATTATAGTATATTAATCGTATATTTATTAATAGAGATTAATCGTAAGAATTATTTTTCATCTAAAGAGCAAAAATAAATCGTAAGAATTATGAAATGAGATAATTGAAAATAAAAAGGTGGATTACGGAAACGAGAAAAAATGTACCATTGTCTCGTTTCGACGTTAAAATAATTCTTACGATTTATTTTTGCTCTTTAGATGAAAAAATAAATCATAAGAATTATGTGCATGTAGATACAAGAATGAAATGAGATAATTGAAAATAAAAAGGTGGATTACGGAAACGAGAAAGAAATGTACCATTGTCTCTGTTTCGACGTTAAAATTGTCGGCGTCCCAGAGAGAAAAATAACTATATTTTTATGAATTTTTGCATGTTTTCCTTCCTCTCATGTCAATGCAGAGTTCAGTATGAATTTTTAACTCATGGACTGCCGAATGATCGATCGAGGCGGCTGTTAAAATAATTGCAGGCTAAAGAATATTTCTGTTTTTCCTGTCGCGTGTCCCTCGAGTCCCGGAAAAAAGACTTGAGAGCTTTTTTTTCTATTTGTTCCGAATATAGTTCCCCGTTCGAAAAATCTATTAAAAAAATCTCGTGACTATACAGTCGGCTCGTTTTTCCGAGCGATTTTTTTCCTCCAGACCGGAAATCGTTATTCAGGATTTTTCTGGAAAAGAGGAGGCGCGAGCGTCGCTCTTTTCACGCGTTTGCATTTTTCTTCGAGTCACGGCTGAGCTTCCTTGCAAGTTTTCTGCACGGAAGAAGCTGCCATACGCTCTTACGTAGCTGGACAAAAAAAAAGAAGCAAGAAGGCTGCGTGGTCGTGGTTTCCCGTTGATTGACAGCAACACACGACGTACAGCCGTCAAGCGAGGATTCTCTCTCGCTCTTTCTCGTTCTTCGCTTCTCGCTCCCTGCGTCGTTCGGCGCGCGCTAGTCCGCTTCGGTCGTTACTTCACCACGGACGGGTAAGGCGAGCGATAGAGAACAAAAACAAAACAAAAACACGCGCGAGTCAGGACTTCTCCAAGAACACCCGAAAATTCATTTTTTTGCTCTCGTTTCCGATCTCAAACATTTATTAAGGAGGTTCGCGCGTTTTTTCTCTCGCGCGCATTCATTTTGTGTCTAAAGCAAAGACAAAAATCATCAAGTGAAATTATTTTCGAGATAATCTGACGAAAATTAATATTTACGTTTCTCGATGGCATATTTAAATACGTTTAAAATTTAAGAAAGATTTATCGTACGGATGTCGAGATATTCATTGTGGAAAATAATAACTTCTAACACGTGGTCTTATGAGAAGTCACAAAAAAATTCGATTTTCAAAGATTTATTTCTCGATTTCCAAACGGTAAATGTCATTGAAATTCGACCACAAGTTGGATATCGTATTAAACCCAGTGTACGCAAAATTTTAGCAAAAAAGTTGAAAAATAATTTTAATATGGGTAACGTGAACCCTGGAGGTTCACGTGTTTTTTCTCTCGCGCGCATTCATTTTGTGTGTAAAGTACAGACAAAAATCATGAAGTGAAATTATTTTTAAGATAATCTGACGAAAATTAATATTTACGTTTCTCGATGGCATATTCAAGTACGTTTAAAATTTAAAGTAGCTTTATCGTGCAGATTTTGAGTCATTCGTTGTGTTAAATTGTAACTTGCTTTATGAAAAGTCACAAAAAAAAATACGATTTTTAAAGATAAATATCTTGATTCCTAGACGATGAATTTTATTGAAATTCGTCGACCACTATATAGTTGGGTATCATTAAATTTAGTGTACGACAAATTTTAGCGAAAAAAGTTGAAAAATAATTTTTACATGGTAAACGCGTGAACCTTCTTAAGGAATCTCCTCAAGTAAAATTATTTTCAAGATAATCTGACGAAAATTAATATTAATGTTCCTCGATGGCATATTCAAATACGTTTAAAATTGAAAGAAGCTTTATCGTGCAGATATCGAAATATTCATTGTGTTAAATTGCTACTTGTTTTATGAGAAGTCACAAAAAATGCGATTTTTAAAGATAAATATCTTATTGAAATTCGACCAGTATAGTTGGATATTATATTAAACTCGGTGTACAAAAAATTTTAGCGAAAAAAGTTGAAAAATAATATTCACGTGAGAAACCTCCTTAAACTTTTCGTCCGTGCAAGCAAGAACAAAAAAAAGTTGAAGAAAACGGAAAAACGTATCGTCGCAAAACAATTCTTTCTATTTCATTTATCTAAAATAAGGATAATTTTGTCATTGAAAAAAATGTTATCTCTCAACTTCGGTACGTGACGAAGCACAAACAGGTGTTCGCTGTCGATGTTTCATGTTATTTGAAATTTAAAAAAGATTTTCTGATAACGCTGATTTCGTCAATGTTGAAAATACCCTCTCGTTTCGACGTTTTAACCAATATTAGCTATTCGTAAACGAAGTGACTCTTTTTTTCACGAAATACTGTTTTTTATTTGTACAGCTTCGAAAAGTTTGACAATTTTTCATACAAATTTTATACAAATACAAAAAAAAAATGATTTTGAGATAGAAATTAAACTGTTTGGTATAAGAAAGATTTTTAAATTTTTTCTAAAATCTTACCGCAGTACGAAAAAATATAGTAAAATTTTGTATTCAAAACATTTTTCGTACAAAATTTTCATCGCTTATAAGAACAAGAAAAAATTATTTTTTATTACTTTATTTGTGAAAAAATAGAAATTTTTGCGTCGAGAAATATAATTTACATATTCGAGAACTACGAAATAAAATTCGCTCGAACGCGTTTTGCCATTGCAAAAATATTTGAGTTGGTTGGAGAATAATTGTGTACCCCCAAAAAAATTGAATTTCAAGGATAAAAAAATGCTTCGTTATCTCCGAATTCGATCAACATATTAAATTCCATCTCGAATCTGATTTTTTCGCGTTACTTTTTATCGGCACTTGTCCAGAAATCATTTTTTCGTCGATTCAAAACACAAGGTCGTAACCGGGATCGATTTAAAAAGAAATTCTGTCAAATTCGCGTAAATCCCGTGAGGCTCGCCGAACGAAATTTTTCCTCGACGATAATCGCGCGTCAAAGAGAAGAAAATAGCGCGATAGAGATCGTGGCAATAAAACTGCTGAGTGAATGACCTTTCGACGGGGCTTAACGAATCGTAAGTTCTGCAATCCGCATTCAAACGCTCATCGTAAAGAGAAGAAAAATTACTCGGCAATTGATAATTATTGACTCAACTTTATCTTATCGTGAGCGTTATCGAGTCGAAAAAGAAAGAAACAGCAAAAATAAAAAATAACAACGAAACGGTGAATTATTTCGAGGTGGGTGCATCCTTGCGTGAAAATCGGGTACATCGGTAGCGATTTGATATCTCGGAAGAAAGCCGGGCGGTAGGGAGATCCGGAGCGAGAAAATAAACGAAAATATATGCGAAAATGTGTAAAGCCCGTTCAACGAGCTCTCAAACGAAACCGAATAATCCTTTCCCTTTCGCGTATGTTATTCGCCCTCCCTCTCTCACTCGACGACCGTTATTCTCGCGTATCGTCGACTTTTTATCCACTTTTTTTTATTTCACTGAAAAAGAAAGAAAGAAAAAGAGAATTCGTACGAAAATAAAGCAAAATCGAGGGGAAAAAAGATTGTCCCCTCGCGGAGTCTCGAGGTTTCGTTATCGGAACGCTTGCGTTACGTTCGCGCGCATTTGTGCACATTTGGCGAGCGTATGAGCGGGAATCGGGGTATTAGAGTGTCTACCGCGAGGGACGACGACGTCTCGGAATTTCTCGCTCGCGGTCCAACGCAACGACGCAGGAATCAGTCTCGTTAACGAACCGGTCATCGCACCAACTCCGAAAACTCTTTTCTTTCATTTACCCGCCGCCGTCGCGATCTCGCTTCATTTTTATTTTCGCATTTTCTCCTCCCCGCGCATCGCTCGTTTCCCTCTTCGTCCCGACCATTTCGTAAGTATTGCAACATTACGCTTCGCTCTTTTTTTTTTGTTTTTCTCCTTCGGGTCTTTTTCACAATTTTTTTATATTTTTCAAAGTTTATTTATTTTTTCCTTCTTTCAACGTTGATTTTGGTTTAACGCTTGTTTGTCCTGTTGTTTTCGAAAAGACGCTCAATAAGGAAATTTTTAGGGAAAAAATGAATAAATGTATGGAAAAGAATTTATTTTGTTTCTTTTTTTTCAAAATATTTTTTTTTTTGATTGCGAAATGTTTATCGAGACGATTGAGAAAGATTCCGGGTTTTGAAAAAAAAATCGCGACATCGAAAATTTATTTTTCTCGTTCGCGTAGCATCTCGCGTCGAATTTCCGTATTTTTTTTTCTTCTCTCGATCGAAAATTTCGTTTGTCGAGACTGTCGAAATGTTGCTGCGGATGTTTTTTTTTTCTCGCCCATCGCAAACACATTTCTCGTTTCGTGCGAAACAAATAATGAAGTACGTGCGAGATCGAAATGAGAGTTTCGACTCGTTTGTCAAAAACCGGTAAGCTCGGTTGCGAATAATTTAATGAAATGCGGGGATAAATTGCGGCTGAACGATGTTTCGCGAGCGAAAACATCGCGCGCGCGCACTCCAGTCGGGGGGAAAAAATCACAAGCATAAATGTTTGTTAGGAATTCTTTGCACGCGATATAAAAATTGCGCAAGATATCGCCATTTTTTTTTCATCCGGAGCAGCGAGAGCGAAAAAAAAACGATCGCGAGAGAGAGAGAGAGAGAGAACGAGTCGGCAAACTTGTAATTACAAACTTGAAAATCGAAGTTGCACACTCGCGACTCGCTTCCCGAGAGATTGACACTTCGTGCTCGGATCCGGAGCGTTCAGGAAGATCACGGGCGCGCCGTCTCTCCATTTCGATAAGAACTTGTGATTATTATCCAAATTTCGATTATCATTTTTTACGTACAAAGTCTTACTGGTGAATCATTTCTTTTGAATTATAAAAAAAAATTTCTTTAAATAAAACATAAATAAAATACGAGAATCGAATTTCAAGTAAAAATTTTAAGTTTAAGTAAAAAATAAGAGGTTTAATTGCGATTGAATTAGAGTAGATTTGGTAGTGAAAAAAATTAATAAAAAATAAAAAAAATTTCGATAAGAACTGGTGATTATTATCCAAATTTCGATTATTATTTTTTACTTACAAAGTTTTACTGGTGAATCGAAGAATTTCTCGTGAATCATTTCTTTTGAATTATAAAAGAAATTTCTTTAAATAAAATATAAATAAAATATGAGAATCGAATTTCAAGTAAAAATTTTAAGTTTAAGTAAAAAATAAGAGGTTTAATTGCGATTGAATTAGAGTACATTTGGCAGTGAAAAAAATTAATAAAAAATAAAAAAATTTCGATAAGAACTTGTGATTATTATCCAAATTTCGATTATCATTTTTACGTACAATGTCTTACTGGTGAAACGAAGGATTTCTCGTGAATCATTTCTTTTAAATCATAAAAAAATTCTTTAAATAAAACATAAATAAAATACGAGAATCAAATTTCAAGCTAAAATTTTAAGTTTAAGTAAAAAATAAGAGGTTTAATTGCGATTGAATTAGAGTAGATTTGGCAGTGAAAAAAATTAATAAAAAATAAAAAATTTTCGATAAGAACTGGTGATTATTATCCAAATTTCGATTATTATTTTTTACTTACAAAGTCTTACTGGTGAATCGAAGAATTTCTCGTGAATCATTTCTTTTGAATCCTTAAAAAATTTTTTTAAAATATAAAACATAAATAAAATACGAGAATCAAATTTCAAGCTAAAATTTTAAGTTTAAGTAAAAAATAAGAAGTTTAATTGCGATTGAATTAGAGTAAATTTGGCAGTGAAAAAAATAAATAAAAAATAAAAAAATAGAGTGGTTGAAGAAAGGGATTTTTTGATTTTTCAAGGGTGACCAAAGATCGCAATCATGATAAAGGCATACGAAGCTTTGCTCGTTGTTTTCGAAGTCCTGCTGCTACTTGTCAGGGTACTGTTCTGGACACTCGAGGGTGTCTACCGGCTTATCGTTCCGCCGGAAGAGAAAAGCGTGGCTGGAGAAATAGTACTGGTATGAAAATCTCGATTTCAATCCCATTTTTTGTTATTCTTCACTCATTTTCGTCTCACGAAATATCAGACTGGAAGCTCATTCTTTTACATGTCATACACAAAAATGTAGTATTACAATTTTTATAAAATTTCGATTCAATCGACCAATTTGTTACTTTTATACTTCTGGAAGCTCGTTCAAATTTACGATTTAAAATCAACGAGTTTGTTTCCAGTTCTTTTTTTTTTTCAAAATAACAATTTTTCGTTATTTTGATAAAATTTTACACAAAATTACCATTAAAAATACTCCGGTAGGTATTAAATTTAAAAAAAAATAGGAATAAAATAGTAAAAATTCCTGAATAAATGTGATCGGACTCGAATTTTACTTCGGAAATCTACAAGCGATGAAATTGCACCCGAGATATTTCCTATTTCGCAATTGAACCTTCGTTGCGCAACGATATCGAGTATCCATGCAGTATCACGGAATAATTAGAATTCTTTCGAAAAAAATTACAAAAAAAATGACAAACGCGACATGAAAACTGGTCCTGACCCTGGAAAATAGTGGCAATTTTTTTTTACTCGCGATGAAAAAAGGTGGAAATGAGAAGTGATTCGGTGTCTATTCAAACGAAATTAGGTGACAGGAGCCGGACATGGAATCGGTCGCGAGCTAGCGCTCAGATACGCCAAGCTAGGCGCGACGGTCGTCTGCTGGGATCTGAGTCCTCAAGGCAATCAGGAGACGGTCAACGAGATTAAAAAACTCGGTGCGACCACGGCACACGCTTACCAGTATGTTAATTTGTTTTTCTATCATTGAACGACACTATTTTCTTCGTACCGTCATCATTTTTTTTTCTTGTTCTTTCGAATGAGATATCGCGTTATTCGATTTTTCAAATTATCGGTCTCTCTATTGCGCCGCAGATGCGACGTCTCCAATCGGGAACAAGTTCTACAAATGGCCGAGAAGGTCAGGGCCGAGGTCGGGGACGTTACCATTCTCGTTAACAACGCCGGAATCATGCCTTGTCATACCTTCCTCGACACGACCCCCGAGGAGATTCGGAAGATCTTCGACATCAACGTCCTCGCTCATTTCTGGGTATTTCGAAATTTTCACCTATCGCCTTTCTATTTTTTTTTCCTTAACGATTAATTAAAATATCGCTTTTTATGTTTTTTTTTTGTTTTTAACTCTTGTAGATATGTTTCTTTCTATTCAATTTTGCAATTTGCAAATTTGCAATTTTTCACCTTACTAGAATTTTTGAGACTCGTTGCTCTCTTGACAAACGAAAATATTGTTTTTAATGTTTTGTGCTTGTAACTTTTCTAGATATGTTTCTTTCTATTCAATTTTGCAATTTGCAATTTTTCGCCTTACTAGAATTTTTTAGACTCGTTGTTCTCTTGACAAACGAAAATATTGTTTTTAATGTTTTGTGCTTGTAACTTTTCTAGATATGTTTCTTTCTATTCAATTTTGCAATTTGCAAATTTGCAATTTTTCGTCTCACTAGAATTTTTGAGACTCGTTGTTCTCTTGACAAACGAAAATATTGTTTTTAATGTTTTGTGCTTGTAACTTTTCTAGATATGTTTCTTTCTATTTAATTTTTCATTTTGCAAATTTGCAATCTCTTGACAATTTTTTCTGTGAATTTTTCTCGTGTTACGTCTCTTGTATTTATTCTCAAGATGCTGCAAGCCTTTTTGCCGAAAATGATTGAGAGAAATCACGGTCACGTCGTCGCACTTTCCTCCATGGCTGGACTCATTGGCTTGCCGAATCTTGTGCCGTACTGCGGATCAAAATTCGCCGTCAGAGGCGAGTGCAACTTGCGATTTTTACACGTTTTATCTCCAAGATTTTTTGAACTTGTTCTCACGATTGAAACTTTCTTCCAATGTTCTTCTTTTTTCGAGCAGGTATAATGGAATCACTGAACGAGGAACTTCGCACGATGAAACCTGGCCAGCCTATGAACATTCACTTCACCACCGTTTGTCCGTACATGGTCGACACTGGACTCTGCAAAAGACCGAAAGTCAAGTGAGAACAAAATTATTAAATCTAGATCTCCAATTTTCTCCAAGTTCATTTTTATAACTCCATGATCGATCGAACAAAATATTCCAGTATTATTTTTATTGAAATTAATCTTCAGGAGGTACTTGCGGTTCAGTAAAAAAAATATCAAATTTATTCGAAAATTGTAAAAACGTATTTTTCATATTCAGTGACATTGCACAAGATTTTAAAAAAATCTCACGAAATTCTAATTTTCAAGATCTATTTTTGTGCCCTTCGTGTTTTATTCTGAAAGGAATTTAATCTTGTATAGTCTATATTGGACGGTCAACATTGAAACCTTCATTTTTTTCAATAATTAGAAAATATTTTTCACGCATCTTGATTTATTGCATTCATTAAGTCATTTTCATGCATTTTAAATAATTTCACACACGTCCCATGTTTAACACGTAAAGGAAAATATTTGAAAAAACGTTTAGCTGCAAGTACCTCCACTTTATTTTTCAGATTCCCTAGTCTGATGGCTCTCGTGACACCAAAGGATGCTGCAGCCAATATTGTTTCGGCACAAAGAAGAAATTACGAGGAAGTCACGATTCCGGGATACTGGCATGCATTAAACACGACGATAAGGTAAAAATCAATATAATTTATAATTCAGCATTCGAATTTAACATTTTTCATATTTTCGTTTTTCTTTCAGAAATTTTCCCATCAAAGTTGGCACAGTGTTGAAAGACTTTGTCGACAGTGGAGTCGAGGCTGACCTTTGAGATATTTAAAAATTGTTGCCTGTTATACAAGAAAAGTCGCCTGAGGCGAGACAAATTTTATTGTACAAATCCAAAAATTTAGGTAACATATTGCGACGGTCGAGAGAACGAAAATTCAAATTAGTAATGAAAAAGAAATTTTACTTCTACGTTTGAAGAAAAAAACAAATGGTTGAAAGGGAAATGTCAACTCACTGATTTTATTGAAATTGAGATCGATGAGAGTTTCCCTTAAAAATCGTAGCGAAGAGAAACGGATATTCGCGGTTCGTGGACCATTCGAGAGGAATTTTGACGCAGTTCAAAATTGGACGACTCTTTATAAGAACGTAGATAATGGCGTGTATTGTAAAAAAATATACATACTATTACGTTATTTGACAATATCTACAAAAGAATTTTCTCTACGAAAATTGACTTCCCGAATTGCGTTTGACGTTGATCGAATTCGATTAACATTTTTTGTACTTTGGGATTAACGTGGAAGGCTGCTGCTCAGGAGATCGTCGGGCGCCCGGGAAACTCCTTCGTAACCCCGCGAGCCGACCTTCGTACCGGCGACGCGACAAGCGAACGTGACCGCGCCCTGGAGTACTCGCCTATCGATAAATTCCGTCTCACTGAGCTCAAGGCTTTCAATATCAGGATTTTGCATTACGTCCGCGAGGCCGTTATCGCCGTCGATCGCTTTTATCTCCGCTATCGAGCTTCTCGAGCGTTCTATTTTGCTTCTCGAGATTTTGACCATGTTCAAGTAATGAAGAGTCGCCGCGGTGAACGTGTCGCCAGCACCGAGCGTGTCGATCGCTTCACCGGATGAAAATGCTGGAGACTGAACTATCGTCCCGTTCGGCGTTTTCGCCATCGCTCCTCGGTCTCCCCATGCGCAAACGATGACGGCTCTAGATCCATTTTTTTCATTATAAAATTAATTTTTGTCCATCAATTTTCAGAATTTGATTAATCTCTTATTTTTTTACGTTAATTTTCTTATTTACCCTGATTTTACGTCCCGACTGATATTCTTCAGAGTTTCGCTCATGTTGCTGTAACCTCTGCTCTTTGCAAAGTCCTTTGAGACAAAAGCTACATCAGCGTATGGCAAGAGGTCCAGAAGCTCTGTATTTTTCTTCTCTAGCTCTACGCTCATCGTTATTGTCATTTTGTCAATTTTGGATGGATCTTCGGAGTTCTTTCTTTGTGTTTTGAGATCACTGTTGTAGCTCTCGATGTACTGCATCATGGACAGTACAGTAGGTACATTTCTACCCTGAAAAAAAAGTAAATCAATTTTGTAGTGTTTGAACGAAAGATTTCCAAGGCGATGTTAGAAAATTAACAAGTACTTCAAAATGTATCCAACTGTAATTGTCCAGGTCGAACTTTTCCAAGTCCTCCAGTCTCAATTCCGGCAAGTCGGGATTGTGATGGAGAATGGTCCTGGATCCACTGTTGGTAGCAAGAATAACCGTCGACATTGGACATCCGATGTCCTCGTGAATCGGACAGTGGGAAAAATCGATATCGAGCTCTCTCATGTCATCCCTTACAAAATTCCAGTTGTGATGATTGCTTCCCAGGGATCCCAAAAATTCCACCGGTGTTCCTAACTTTGAAAGTACCGTACAATTATTGGAAGCGTTGCCGCCTCTCTGCCATCTGTATTCCAAACACCTGAAAAATAATACATCCACCGTCAAATGTAAAAATGTAACATTTGAATGTTACATTTTTAAAAATTACTTTCTCCCTCAAAATTTTGTCTTCGTTAAAAAAATTGATTAACTTTGCGGAGAAACTGTTGATTACAAAACAAAGAGGGAAAAAAATAACAGCGAAATAATTTTGAAACCTTTGATCGCTGTCCTCGACGGGATAATTTTTGCAAACATGGACAATGTCAAGGCAGACGAGACCGACGCAGAGAATCTTCGGATCCTGCGTTCCCGTCGGTGAGGGCCTGCCTACGATTTTTTCGTAAAAACTCGAAATCATCGCGCTCGTTCCGTACAATCTGTCGCGACGATGAAAATCGTGAAAATCCGATACGAATTGTAAAATCGGGAACGTGCGAACAATGCGCGCGATGACCCTCGATGACCGAGTGACACTGAAAGATTGCTCGCGAACGCGATATCTTCGCAACGAGTTCACTCGAGGACAACGTGCACCGTCACGAGCCCACTAAATGACTCGCGCTCAACATTTTCCCACACGCGCTATCACAACTTTCGATTTCCATTTCGCTCTCCCTCTCCCCATTTCGCGATCTCGCGAGAGAAAATTATAACAACGAGAGAAAATAAAAAGAGAGGAGGCGCGGTCGCGGAGAGGGGCTTTTATGAATGAGAACTTGTTTCTTCGTCGGGATAAAAATAAAAAAATAAAATTGCGAAGAGGAGGGCGCGTATAGATTTTCTGATGCTGGCACACGCGATTACGCCATCGCGTTTGTCACAACGGGAACAGCTGTCACAACATAACCTCTCCGATTATATTTCGAGACGAGAGAGGGGTTGGGCGAGCTCGGAATCTCGAGCAAAGTTTTTTCGCCTTGAGCTCGTCGATTGGGAGATAAGCTCGCGAACGCCCAATTTTTTCGATGGATCGGACTTGGTCAAGCTCGAACGCTTTCGTTAAAAGTGCAGTTTCGGGTTCTCAGAACGTCGTTCTTCACGGACCATCACGTGTGGACGTTGAACCTTTGATTCACGCACGGTACTCCGCGGTGCATCGTAACATGTCCTCGAAAAATCGATGAATTACCGAACAGCTCGAAAAAAAAATAAGTCTCACGGTCATCGGCCCGGGGCTCCGATTATCCGGTAAGACGATCGCGCGATTTTCACATTCAGATTATGTAACCTCCATTTCTGAGCGATTAGAGATTCATTTCGATTCAATTTTGTGAATTACGTTCCAAGATTTTCGACAAGGGACCGATTTTGTGCGTTACACTCGTCTCATTGATTATTCAGCGAATCTAGATCCAGGACAACGAAGCGAGCTAGTTAGGAAAAAAAATGGATTGGGGAGAGAGAAGTATTTTCCAGACTGTGATAGCAACCGAAGAGCCCCCGGACCAGAACTGTCCCAACCGAAAGGATGTATCGTTCGCATCTCTGATGAAAATAACGTACGACGACAGTAGAGAATTTCTCTGCGGTTGGGGAGCTGCGCTCATCAACGTTTCAGTTACTTATCCTATAAATAAAATTATATTTAGACAGGTGAGTGAGAAAATCTTGTCGTACGTGACTCAATGGCGTAAATTTTGCTAAAATATTTGCTTGCGCAGATACTGGAGGGTGTGCCCATGGACACAGCAGTCAGACAACTTTCCAAGGAAGGAATAACGCTCCTGTATCGAGGTATTTTGCCTCCCCTCTGCCAAAAGACTCTCTCGTTGAGCATTATGTTCAGTGTTTACGAGGGGAGCAAAACGAGGCTGTCCCAGCTGACCGAGAGGAAAGTCCTGGTGAAAGTAATCGCAGCGAACGTCGCGGGGACCGCGGAGGCGATGCTGATGCCGCTGGAACGGGTTCAAACAATATTGCAGGACTGGCGGTATCACAACAAGTTCAAAAATACGACTCACGCGTTTCGATACTTGCTGAGCACGTACGGAATCGCCGAGTGTTATCGGGGCCTGGTTCCGATAATTTACCGGAACGGACTCTCGAATTTGACCTTTTTCACGCTCCGGGATTACTCGAAGGCGATAATGGGCGAGGAACATTCGCTGATCGCGAATTTCGTCAGCGGGGCGCTCATCGGCGGATTTACGAGCACCATATTTTATCCCCTGAACGTCATCAAAATTCACATGCAGTCGAAAATCGGCGGGGAGTTTGGAAAAATAACAACCGCCGTTCACGAACTCTGGATCTCCAGAGATCGAAGCATAAAACATTTTTACAAGGGGGTTCATCTGAATTACATGCGATCATTCATAAGCTGGGGCGTTATAAACGCTTCTTATGATTTTTTAAAAAGGATTCTCTTTTAATTATAGACGCGATAGACTCAAAAACTTGATTATGTATACCCCGTCATTTGTAAAAAGTTCGATAACGTCGTAGAACGTTTAGATAAATATTTATTGATTAGGTGGCGTTGCTACTCTTTTTTTTTATCGAAACTTTGTGATCATGAAATATATTCTGTATATATCGATGTTACGTTTTATGAAGAATCGTCAACGCTGCGACTGTTTTTTACATTGTACTTTTGTAAGATTTAATTTAAGGACGATAGAATCAAAAAACGCGCAATGTAGATACGATACTGATGACAAATACGGACGTTGTACAATTATTGCTGTACCGCAAATTTGTTTCAATTGTAATCTTAGCTCGTACGTCGATGTTAGGTGTATACGCTGTACAGATCGAGTACAATGTTCTTCATCATATACAAAAATTAAGAGTTGAACTCGCTGTGAGTTAATAAACAATTTTATTATTTTTGTTGAGCTCTCAAATGATTCTTACATTGCGCACGATAACGAATCGAGCGCACGCCAAAAGTCGTTTTTAAGGTAGGAGTCGCGTAAAATCGTTTTTGAGACAATTTCTTAAAAATTAAAAATGCCCAAATCTTCTTTGAGATCGTGTCGAAATGTATGCCAAATTTAATGAAGCTTCACCATCTAGTAATCGAGGTATTAATTGTTGAAAGTCGTTGAATTTTTTTATCTCTCACAAGAGATTCAATTTTTCTCGAAAATGACATCGTCGACCCCCCTCGATTTTTTTCCATAATAAATTATAAACTACTCAATTTACTCATATACTCAATATATAAATTTTCTGCAGACTTTCGTTTGGCTCTCTACCTTAAGGAGGTACTTGCGCGAAGGGCCGTATCAAGTTTTTTCCCCCGTGTGAACTAAAGGCAAAGTCCCGGGTTTTTATTTATATAAAATATTGTCTTGAAAAACTATGTGAATGTTCTTTCCCATTGCATTAAAATGCTGGAAAAATTTGAGATGATTTCACCGTTTAGTTATCGAGATATTCAATATATCTTGATTTTGACACGGTGAAACTTCATCTTTTGCACACGCCTGCGTACGATGCTAAGGAACGTTTATGCAAATTTTTAAAAAATTATCTTTAAAACCGCTTAATGCAAGTACCTCCTTAAACGGGTGAATATCCGTAAAAGGGAGAAAGAATAATTAATAAAAAATTTTCCGAGCTCGAGCGTCGCTTTCTCCCTTTGAAACTATTCTCGGAGAAAATTAATGAGCGTGTGACGTACATATTTCTGGATGAAATAAACGCACGTTGATTTCTATATCCGGTGACAAAAAGAAGCACCGGATAGTGTCGAATTCGGTGTAAAAACAAGCCGGGAGAGAGAGGGAGGGAGGAGACGTATAAATGCATAAAAAGTGTGGAAAAAGAGGAAACTTGCGTTCGGTGGGATCCATGGCGCGAGCATGCGCGCTTGCAGCGGCGGCGAAGCGCACTGCGCTGCGCGATGAGCCTCCCGGCGGTTCCGGCGGTGGGGGGAAGGAGAATTCGCTCCAGTGCGCGCGGGGAGAGTCGGGAGAGACGGACGCTCGAGACTGGCGGCGAGAGAGTGCCGTCTACGTATCCGAACGCGAAAAGTGCAACGGGTTCTCGGGTCGGTGGTGGGGAAACGCGGTGACAGCTACCGATGCGAGCCTGGCGAAGAGTCGTTCGATCGAGCGCTCTTTTATTCCGATCCAGAAATTACGTCGCCGGGGGGCCGCTCACGGGGTGATAAACGAGGAAGAAGAAAAAAAAAAATCAATTTAACCGAAATGTTGGTCTCGGGGGGCAGCGGCGATGTGTCTCGTGCATCGTCCCCGGCCTACGGCAACGAGTTATTTTCGGCTGACGGCGAGCGCACGAGGTTCCACGGTGTTTGAATAGAGCCAAGTAATGAGAATCAACGCGACGAAAATGAGCACTCCGATCGAGGAGAAGATTGATCAGAAGCTGAAGGTACCGGTAATTATATTGTCATTCCTTCGCAATAATCATCCGGCGGCATTATTTTATCTCTCTCTCTCTCGCTCTTGCAACTGTTTGATTTATCCAAATCAATAAAGTCGTGTGTCGAGAGCCTCGAAAGGGCTGAGGTATGAATTATCGACGAATTTATGTTTTTTTACGTGTTTAAATGTTTTTCTTCCACGAGACCATTTACTTTTTAATCATAGCAGACTCCTGATTGTCCATATTGTCTATATTATTGTGGTCAATGTTTAGCTAGTAGAACGTTCATTGACATTTTTTTCCTCATTTTCCTCGCCTCGATCTTCGTCCACGTATTAAGCGACGAAAAATTGTTTTTCCATGCAGGTGAGGACTGGCATGGTAACTGTCAGCGATGGCAAAAGCAAACCCATTCCCATGCGTTTGCATCTGTCCATGGAAGTGTTGAAGCTCCAGAGAGAAGATTTAGAGGTATGGTCTCGGTTTGAAATAGATTTTTTTGTTATTTTGTGCTGGAAAATTCTTGAAGAGCTTTTTCTTCAAATTTATCTCCAGCAGGCAGCCAATCACAACAAACCGCCGCTGGATGCCAAAGAGCGAATGGTGCAGATCACCAGGCAGAAAGTCGGAGGACTCGGCCTGAGTATCAAAGGCGGAGCGGAGCACAAGCTCCCCGTTCTCATCTCCAGAATTTACAAGGGACAAGCTGCGGATCAGTGCGGTCAGCTCTTCGTCGGAGATGCCATAATCAAGGGTAACTTTCTCTCTTTCTCTCTCTTGCGCTCGAAGCTCTTTCAATTCTTCACTTCTTCCCGTTCGCTTACTCAATGACCTTTTCTTCTTTCTTGTACAAAACGACCGAGGTACGTAGAGTACAGGCTTCATCTTCGCTCATTATAATCAACTGTAATAATATATTTCAATTCGTCGCAACTCCGCTCTTCTTCCCATTCGCTCGCTCAATGACCTTTTTCTTTCTTGATTGAAAAAAAAACTTCAAGGTACGTAGAGTAGAAGTTACATTACGATTCTTCGCTCACCTGGCAGTATTGGATTTTTTTTTTGTGAAGGACTCTGACAGTTTTTCAATACTTTTGCAGGCGATACAATTCTATTGTCCCTCGCTGCAATGTCCCATAGAATATCTACCGGGGGACTCTTCGATTTATCTCTTTCAGAGAAATCTTACTTACTTTCTTTTTTAATTGATATCTCGTTAGTCACATTTTTTCTCGTTTTACGGTACAGTTAACGGCGAGTACATCACCGCGTGCAATCACGACGATGCTGTCAACATTCTGAGGAATGCCGGCGACCTCGTTGTTCTCACGGTAAAACACTACCGCGCGGCGAAGCCTTTTCTCCAGAAAAACGGTAATTAATTTACTCTTCATTTTATTTTAATTATATTTTCCATTGTATTATACATTTTCTTACGATTTTTGTGAAACAGAGAAAGAGGAGAAGCTGGACAATTGTGCGAACGGAGAAGCGGAAGAGGAATGGGTCACGCCGAACAGACGATCCGGAGGAAGTCCAAAGTCCGGTCACAGCAGACACGGCTCGAACGCCTCGTCGTCGTCGGCGCATCTTAAGAAATGGATCGACATTATAACCGGTGAGTGAGATTTCTTTTCTTTTCATCGACAGCGCTCGTCTCTGTCCAAGTTTTTCTCGAACCGAATCAATGAAATTTTGAAGCTGTAAAGCTTTTTTTTTTAACTTTAGGTACATACATTTACAAGAAACAGTATAAAATAAAGACTTTTTTGAATAGCCTCATGTAGAATAATTTGAAGCATAGGCAGGAAGAGGAGGGATGAAGGTTTGACTGAAATGTTGACAGTACCTCTGATGATGGCGTACGTGACGAGGTACATATTCGGGACGGACAAGCTCAGACGCAACGCGTTCGAGGTGCGAGGCCTGAACGGGGCACGAACGGGGGTGATTCACTGCGACGACAGCGGAATATTGAGCCAATGGCTGAAGTACATAACAGACAACATAACGGGACTGACGCACCTGCAGATGAAGCTGTACAATCGTAATTTTGGGATCGGAGAGAGAATAGAATACATGGGATGGGTTAACGAGGCGGTGAGCAACAGCAATCAACCGTGGCAGAGCTATCGTCCCCGATTCCTCGCTCTCAAGGGTCCCGACCTGCTCCTGTTCGAGACTCCGCCCTGCAACATCGGCGATTGGACACGATGCGCGCTCACCTTCAAGGTCTATCAGACGATGTTCCGAGTGATGAGAGAATCGGAGAACGTTGACGAGAGGCAGCACTGCTTCCTCGCGCAGAGCCCTGGCAAAGCGCCGCGCTATCTGAGCGTCGAGACGAGACAGGAGCTGTTGCGAGTCGAGGCCGCCTGGCACACCGCCGTGTGCTCGGCCGTAACGCATCTCAAGAGCAAAACCTTCACGGTCACGTTCAACGCAAAGAGCGCCGGTCTTACTCTCGAATGGACTCAGGGATTCTCTCTGTCATACGAGAACATGAGCGAGGTCGTGTGGCGATACAAATTCTCGCAGCTCAGGGGCTCCAGCGACGACGGCAAGAGCCGGCTCAAGTTGCACTTCCAGGAGCTCGATAGCATCGTTATCGAGACCAAGGAACTGGAATGCTCCCAGCTACAGAATTTGTTGTTCTGCATGCACGCTTTTCTCACTGCGAAGTTGGCCGCGGTCGATCCATCGTTCTTGACCTCCACGACCCCCTGAGCTACCTCCTACTACCCTCGTATCCCAACCACCCACCCGAGATACCCTCCCGGGTAATTGAACATCCACACAATGTCGCCTCTAATGAGGACGCTTATTATTTTCCAAGATGGACGACATTCGTTGAACTACCTTCTATTCTCTCTCCCTCTCTCTATCTCTCTTTCTCTTTACTACACGCTCAAATTCCAGAGCAATAAAAAAATACGAGAATAATGTTTTAAAAACAAAATAATCTTCCAACTCTCGCGAGAGAATGTCAATTCCGATTATCAATCGAGATGTGTGAGAAGAGAAAGCGAAATGCGTATTTCTCGGGGTTTGCATCGTTGAATTTTCTTCATTCTCTATTTTCAAGAAAAATGTCCATTCTTGATCGTTCTTTATATTTTCCAAGTGCGGAAAATACTTTCAACGATGCAAATTTCGATGTCACTGAGGTAGGATTTTGCTTAAGTCGAGTGCAAATGCGAGTCCGGAATTGTTAGTTGTTTTTACGTTGGGAATCTCCTGCTGGCGGAGATGGTGGGAAGGAAAGAACGTCGATTTCACACGCTCGTTGGACGTTCAATAATCGAAAAGAAATATTGGTCGCTGAACGTTCCAGGCGGCGATCCGTCTCGCGTTTCTTTTTTAAAGCTTTTACGAATGCATGCGCTACGCGTTCCGAAGCTTCGAGAACGGGGTCGAGAGGCTCCGGCGACCAAGTTGCTGAACTCTCGACACGATTTTATAATTTTTCGCGGAAGCGGAAAATAATCGATGACGCGGAAAGTGAGATGTCGCGCGCGCTTATCGTATTAAGGAATAAAATAAGTGAAAGAAAGGGAGAAAAATGAATGAAGAAAATGCGAGAGAGGAGAATTTAAAAAAAAAAGGGAAAATGCTCTTTAGCGCGTTTTAATCGTTCAGCTACGAGATAAGTTTATCGCCAGTATTAATCCTCCGATAGAATAATGACAATTGCAAGCTAGATTCTTGGATAAAAAAAGACGAAGCGAGCGAGAAAAAATAACTCAGACCCCCGACCATGGTGGCCACCTTTCGTGTTAAAATGATAAATTCCAAAAAAAAAACAGTATTTTTCTCTGAGCTCTCCGTCGAAACTTAATCGACAAAAATACTCGTTGATTTAAATTTAAAAAAAATTAGATTATCGTTTTACCAGTCCCTCGTCTTGAATTAGTTTTCAACGTGACAAAATGTTGAGGGTCCACTGAAGCGCCACGCTCGAAACGAGCGAGAAGAAAGGAATATTTTTGTTAATTTTTTTGTATTACCGAGCGGAGATTATTTTGTCTGGAAAACAAGTTCGAGTGAAGATTTTCAATGTTGTTGATTATGATCGCCCTCGGCGATCGTTGAACCTAGAATTCATTGACCTAGCGGCCTTTTTCTCGTACCGTAGAGTTCGTCGCGTCCGCGAAGATTTTTTAGCGCCAAATATGAGGTACTATCTCGTCGACCGTAAGAAAGATCGTTCTACAAGATATTTTTTTTCTTTTCTTTTTATCGCATATGTACATGTACAAGAAAAAGATTAAAAAAAAAAGCAACAACAACACTCGTATGTATGTATATATAACGTAGAAAGTGCCTATACCTCGTTGTACACGGTCGAACCGACGATTATATTTATTTCCGTTTCCGCGCACTCCGTTTTACTTTTTCACTCGAGCGAGCAAAAACGCAAACAGAGAGGAAAACTCGTGTCTAGTCTGAACCTAGGGTGTTACCATGGTCCGAAAAATTGTTTTATTATTTAAAGCCTCTGTTTTCCCAATCGAATAAATGATTTTCTGCTCGAACGAGAATCATTGTACGGCGAGAGGATCGTCGTGGCGTTTCCCTCGAACTCACGAGGGACGCTGTTTTCTATTTTTTTTCATTCTTTATCTTCAAATTATTTCGTTATTTTTTTATGAATTTGTTACTCAGTTGAGCCTCGGACGAGGCTTCGCCTAGGATACGTTTTAAATATAGTTCATTACGACGTAACGTAATTTTAAGAGAGCGAGAAAAAAAAGTGTGCTTGGATCGAGGAGTGTTGAAGCAATAGAATAATTAGCGACACGGTGCGATTTTATCGTAGTTAAGAGCGCAACGAGATGAAGAAAAAATTACGAGGAGATAAGAGTGGGGGAAAAAAAAGAGTCTCGACGTATGCATAAGGCGCAATAGTTAATTAATGAAATCACCATGACGCGATAAGAGAAAAAAAAATCGACTGCACAATTATATTGTATAGATAATGTTAGATCGAGAGAAGATAAGAGTTTCGAACGGCGACTACGACTTGACTCGCTAAACGATCGACAAGAGAATTGTGTCTCGAGACGAAAAAAAAAAGAAGAGCCTGAAGCGATGCGAGAGGTTAGAGGATACATATCCACGAGTTATTTGTATTTCTTTTCACGTGAAAATTCGCTCTTTTCTGAGACACGGCGACGCGGGCTTTAGAAATCATCCCGCGCTCGAGCGTCACTTTTGATATAACGAGACAAAAAAAAATACGATGGAAACGTGACGGGGCACGCAATCGTTCGCATTTATGCATTTTTATCATTTTTCCAAGCATCGAGACTTAGAATGAAAAAAATCCGCCAGTCGTCGCCTGCTCAGAAAACGAAAAATATCTCTGGATTTTTTTCACAGTTTTGCCGCGCGTTTTCTCCTTCCGTTCCTCTTTTTGTTTTAATTTATTTCTTTTCACGCACGAAGTGCGAACAGGAACGAAAACGAGAGGTAAACGTTAGTTGTAAATAATTTTTATCGCCTGCGAGATAAATTGCTGAAAACACGAAGCTTACACACGAAGCGAAACACGGGGAGAAAAAAAGCGTATGGGAAACGACGAGCGAATGTTCCACGAAGCTTTTGTAAGACGGATAAGGCGAGTTCAGAAAATTTATGAAACGAAAGAAAAAGAAAAAAAGGAGTAAAGAAAATGAAAATATAGAAAATGCTGGTGCGCTGGCTTGTGCTACGAAAAACTTCGAAAGCGATCAACCACACGAACACAGACACGAACTTGTATTTTAAAGTATAGTTTATCTGTTAAAATGTCTATCCCTTCATTGACAATATGTTTAAAAAAAATATATATTATATCATTGTTAGAAGTTACATTACTGAGTATTTTATTGTCGACGTCAAACGAAAATTGTGCCTCGTTGTCAATTTTATTTGAAGGATTTTTAACTTTTTTTGTCACCTGTGAATTTCGAAGAAGTTTTTTGTTGGGTTTCTTTTCGAGGGGAAAAAAAATATTCACGTGTTAACGATCGAGCTCGATTCCCTCGGGTGAATTTCCTCACCAGATCCTATCTTTATTTTTATGACCAGCTCGACCACGAATTCGGGCTTCGTTACAATATTTGTAGCCTGTTGCCATCTCGTTAGGGTGAATTTTTCGTGTCCCCGTATAAAGCTGGAGAAAAATCAGTCTGATTGAGTTCTTGGCCCTTTTCCCGGGCCAATCAGAGTCCAGGATTTCCCATTTTGACTCCTCGTCGATAAAACGTCAAAATGAAAATAATCGGCAATAAATCTGGCCTCCAGGTGGCCGGAATATTCCTCGAGGAAACTTCCTATCATTTACGTAATATTTTATGCCCGCGATCGCCTTATAACCGGGAGATGGAATTTTCTCCTTTTTCTCATTTTTATCCCTTAAAAGAGCTCCGGTTTCTCCTTGGATTTAAGTTTTCATTACAACCCGCCCGATCGCCACCCTTCGAAAACTCTCCCCTTTATTAATCCTCGCACGATAAAACCAACTCAATTTTCTCTCCTCTCATTTTCTCTTCTTTCTTTATTCTTCTTCTTCTTTTTTTTTGACCAGAGCCTTATCCGATCGAGATCACAATGTTCCTTTCAGAATTTTCGTCCCACGAGCTAATTCGAGAACGTCCAAGTTTATTTTCGACCCAACGGTTATATAATAAAAGTCATTTGTCACGTATCATTTCTCGTGCATCATTCTCCTCACAAAAAATACCCCAATGCTTGCCAAATAGGATATTTTTGGCAGGAAAAAAATAATTTTTATCACTTCTTTTACTATGAATTTTTCCTTGGCACTCTTACTCTCTGGAGCCTTTTCAAATTTTGCATATATTTTAACATGATTTTGAAGAATATTTGTACAAATTCTGAAGAAATTTTCACTTAACATCGTTTAAATAATTAAAAATGAAAAAAAAATGTATTACTAAATTCTTTTTTGGTACACATGATTTTTAAATCATTCAAATTCACCCTTGATTAAAGAAAATAGTAATCGATAATAATATACTTTTTTAACGCGACTCTTTTTTGGCAATTAATTTTTTTTTCCACATTTTTCGAGGATCAAACCAATTAGAGAAAATCAATTAGATCGAGTCCGACGGAGATTGTAATAGAAATCAGTGGCCACGTCTAATTCCTTCGTTTATTAGTTCCGTGGTAAAAAAATAAGGGACGCAGCGAATAATATTTTTGCTAGAGAACAAGAAATATTTTTTGACAGTTTGGACGATAAATCCTTGGACGAAAGGACGAAGGGCACTTACGGGTCCTCGGTTTATCTTGAGCCGCGATCTGGCTCTCGATCGTTTTGTACAAATATCGAGGAAAGTCCGGAGGCGAGAACGTATTTACCGAGTCCCGCAATTGTTGACCCCGTGCGGGTGTGTCTGGGGGGCGAACGGGCACGACTCCCTTTATACCGCGTTCGCTCAGCCACTGATCTCAGATCGAGGCTCTCTCCTGTGTGCTGCCAACCGATAATCCCCCACGAAGAGCTTCCCCAAAGCTCAAAGCTTCGTCATTAGTTTGCCACCCCTCTTCGCCTATGCGAAATAAGTTCTTTGTTGTCCTCTCGCTATTTTCGTCATTATTAAGGACGTACGAGCAATATTCGAGAAAATATGAGGATCGATATGAATTTTTAAGAAGTTCTTTCCAAATTTATGCACAAATTTTTTAGCAGATTTGAACATTTATCGCTATGTATGCATTTTCATTCAGTTTGCCTCTTAAAACTTAAGAGCTGTCAAACTTCAAAGCTGCTGAACTTTGTAGAAAATTTTACAAAAAATTTACAGACATTTCTTTTTTCACAGACATAGTAATTTAACGTTTGAAACAAATGTTTCTTATTCAATTATTGAATCGGAATTCAATATAACAATTTAAACTATGGTATTTTTATTTTTTTAGAGAATTTAATTAAATTCGTTTAGATTTAAATATTCAAAGAATTTGTGTGTACACAACGTTGGTGAAACATCGTTTCCAAATTTCGCCAAAAGATAAATGTCGGATAATTCATCCCCTTTGAACGATCATCAGAGCACTTTAATTGAAAATCTGATAAATTTTATCGTTTTCCTTCACTTGATAATCAAAGTGATCTATATATGCTTATTTTCGACTGTCTTTAATTATAATCCATAACTTATTGATTTTACTTTTCACATTTAAAAAGTATTTCATTTAAAAAGTATTAAAAATGTCTTCGAACGGTGAGAAATTGCAATTTCGCTCAGAGATAAAAATTACTTTAAAAGCTGGACAAAGAAACTGGTTTTATAAGACGAAGACGGTGTACGTGCTATTCCATCTTTTTTCTACTTTATCTCGAACTCTTAATTGCGTCCAAGTTGGATCGGGATCGTCGGAAAATGAAGGTGTGCGTTACAGCGAATTCTCGGGAGGGAAAAGTCGAACGCTGGAAATTGATGAGTTTCCGAGATAACCGAGCCTTCTCCCGCCACTTTATCTCTGACAATTATTTCATTTTGGAGAGAATAAAGTTTCTTTTTTCGCCTCGTCCACGCCGTGACGAAATTTCCGGAGAGTTTCTCGAAATTTCGAAAATTTTCGGTCAGAGCGAAAACTCGTGTAAAAACGTTGGGATTGGAAAAAGGGCGAGCGGAGTCAAAGTTACACGTTGAATATAAACGACGGAATCTTTGATCGATGAGGCCGAGTGTAAAGTGAGATTGGATTCTCGTCGACGTTTCTCGAGGGGTCTGACTTTTCCGACGAAACGCACAAGACTTGAAACAATCGTCTCTCTCTTCCCATAAAAAAAATAAGATACAAAAATAAAAGAAAAGAATTCAATACTTGCTTGAAACAAACGATGCGAAACATTCTCAGGCTTTTTCAGGCTCTCTCTCTCTCCTTTTTCTTTCATTACATGAAGAGGTGATGAACGAGTCTTTCCAAATTATTTCGAGTTTTCCAGGTCGAGAGGTCTCGGGTTCTCGACGGAAAATGACATTCGGGAACCATAAAAAAAAACAATTACCTCTTTTTCATTTTCAGCCTCTGAACAGGTAATTACGCAACACTATACTTTCAGTAATTACAAAAATAACAGCTCGAATTGCAATTTAGAGCAGAGAATAATAAAAAGAACATTTTTTTTCTAACTATTTGAATAAAAATCTATTTTTGTTTTATTATTACTTTATTTAGTAGTCAAATATATATTTTCTAATTAAATTTTTTGTCAAGTGGTTGTACAAGTGTTGTAGTACTAAATAGTTAATTGCAAGACTATTCTTTAATCTAAATCATTGAATATTCCCTGTATCATATTTTCGAACTTTGATGCAATAAAATTTCGCAAAATTTAAGAAAATCCCTAGATAACTTTTAATACTAAATAATGTTTCAAAAAAAAATATATCTATAGTGTATCAATTGTTTTAATTACCTGTACTTTCAATTAAATAACGCGCCTGATTCGAATGAGGCTAGAACATGTGAAAAAAGAAAAGGCCTGTCAGGTAAGATTAATATCGATTAAATGACAGTTAAAATATGGGAAACGTCACTTTTCCATTTCGCTCGTTCATTGAAAAACGATGTCTCGTCAATTTGGTGAATTTGTGTAAACTTAGCTCGGGTGTGTTTATTAAGATTCAGTGACACGCGGCGCATAGTCGTAGATCACGTACACTCGGGGCAACGAGCAGGGTGAATGTATTACACGAGAGGCGGACGAACAGCCGAGGAAATTGCAATCTCTCCACCGGCAGATATCGAGCCAACCAATCACCGGCGTATTCACCACATACTCGTGGCGTGCCTCAATTCTATTACACAACCGTATCTTCCGTATTTCGCACATGAGTCCTGTCGAAAAATACATATATCCGATCCCGCATCGCAGTAACAAGTGGTGACGAGTTCTATTGATCATACCAAAATCAATGTGTCCAGAGACTTTGATATTTCTCTCCATCTCTTTTTTATTACCCCTTTTTACTTAGTTTTCGCAATACGCAACTCTTTCACCATTGAAACTATATTTTAGCTGTTGATTTTGTTTTTTTTTTGGCACGAGATATATGTATTTCTCTTTGCATGATAATTCGAAAAGTGAAGACCGGGAAATGTATAAAAATATGTACTCGAAATCAATGAGTGTCTGTTAAAAATGTTTGATTCGATTTTAAACTACTTCAAAATTTTTTTTCGATTTTAAGAGCCTATTCGATCGGAAATTTCCTGTAGATAACGAAAATACTACTTACTCGGTGCGAAGTTGAAGAATTCATATAGAATGAGCCAAAAAACTGACTTTTGGATCAGTTTTTTCAATTTTTCAATATGAATTCTTGAATTACGCCTCGAATAAATAGCATTTTCGTTATCTACAGGAAATTTCCGATCGAATA